>JAOTRN010000035.1:669686-708795 GCA_028566695.1 Bagroides melapterus
CACACACACACACACACACACACACACACACACACACACACACACACACACACACACACACACACACACACCTGAATAAAAGCTCCACATATCTACAAGCCGGAGATGTTTGTGTGTGACCTGTGACTCACCACCATCTGAACCAGCAGCTCATCCAGCAGTCTGATGGCCTCCACACTTCCTGCCTGCGTCTTCTTAGTCAGATACTTCGCCTGGATTTAAATATTCAGTTTGAGAGTCAGTTTCGAAGAGTAAAAACATCTGATAATAACTTGATAATAATCTGATAATAACGTCTCCAACACTAACGAACCCTCACCTTTGTGCTGGAGTCTTTATCCTGAGTACTTCGACTCAGCAGGTTTCCAGCCAGCAGGACACGAGAGATGGACGCCGCGGCGCTCTGCTCTCCCACATCGCCCAGGTGACCCGATACCATGTCCACCAGCAGCTGTAATCCCAGCATGCTCTCTGCTCTACTGCCACCCAACCCCAGCCCCGAGGCCAGGAGCACGAACCTGCAGACCAATCAGCAGGCAGAGAATCAGAACTCCATAAAACCTGAACAGTGTTCTGTATAAAGATGATGATCGGACCTGTCTGTGTTTAAAGGCTCTCGGGGCGTCTGAGGCGGCAGATCGGCCAAACAAAAATCCTCCACCGTAAATTTACCATCGTTTTTCTCTGCTCCGAGGATAGCAATCACACTTCCTGTAGAAGAACAAACAAAAACATCATCTGACAGCAGCTCTGACGGAAGAGCAGGAGTGTAATAATGCACCCTTGTGTGTGTGTGTGTGTGTGTGTGTGTGTGTGTGTGTGTGTGTGAGTGTGTGTGTTTTCTCACCGGTAACAAACTTGGATGTTTCGATTTTGTCCTCCAGTCTGATTCTCTGCAGCTCGTCCTCCAGAATGAGCTCGTCTGATTGGCTGATGTATTTCGCACGAGGTGGCTGTGGGAGCAGGTTGTGCTATAAAAAAGAAAAAAAAAAAAAAAAAAGAAAAAAAAATATATATTACTAATAATAATATTAAATTATATAATATAATATAAAATATTACTAATATACACACAAACAAAGTGAAAGAGCCACAACACTGATGATGAACCATGTGACTAATTCTTTCATTTTCATACAAACACCCAGAAGTAATGTTCACTTCATCCGACACTCGTTTACTCCGTCTGATTTCCCTCTTTCTCTTTAAAGAGCGAGTGTTTTGTGTGCTGTAGTGGTCAGGTGAGAAACAAACATGGAGGACGTTGTAACGAGTGACGATCCTAACGAGTCTCAAACCGGCGCTGATAAGAGCGTTGTCATGGTTACAGCTGTACCTTTAACACCTACGGTGCTCCTGATTATCACACCGTTTATTTCAGAAATCACGTCTAAAGAGTGATCCTGTGATTTTCTTCACACGTCTGTGTCTCATGTGTTAGCAGTTGCTCTTCACCTCCTCACTGATCTCCTTCAGGATGGACGGCTGAAGCTCCATGTGTTTGAACAACGTGCCCACGATCACACACCTCTCTCCAGTCTGCAGGTCACACAGCTTCCTGATCGGCAGAGACGGACCTGAAAGACACACAGCAGAGGATTTTAAAACACGTAACGGCTGGGTGTTTGTACAGCAGACGCTCTACTGATAAGAAACAGAATACAACACTGCAGATGTTTATGGAAGGAGACTCCAGTGTCAGAGGCTGTAAGTTTAAGTGTTGTGACATTTTAAGAGGCGTTTACGCTTCTGTGTGGCTTCATCTTCCCTCTTATTAACATGGAGAAGGAGAATAAAGAGAAAAGAAAGAGAAACAGGTGAGTGAGCGAGTGTTTAGAGCTCCTGTAGCATCAGTGAGAACAGGAAGTAACTTCTTTTACAGATGTTCTATGATATTAAATGGATGAACGTCCATCATGTCAGTGTTTAATAAATAAAAACTGGGAAAATAACCAACTTACACTGGCATGCTATTGATGAAATCTTATTTTAGTACTTTTTCTAAGCCAGTAAGTCGTGCAGTTTGATTGAGGCTCAGTGATGATGGATGAGTCACTCAGTGTAAACTCTCACCCCATTTCTGCCGCGCTCTTTCGCTCAGGATCTCCCGCATCTGCATGAGACGAGTGGCGTAGATGTGAGCGTACTGACGGCTGAAGCTGCGCTCACCCAGACGGAAGCACTCCGAGCAGCCAGAGTACGACAGCTCGTCTCGCTCGAACACCGGCCTGTCGGAGCTCGGAGGGCAGAGCAGCGTCTCCTTCGGCACCACGACGTCGGAGAACATGACTGATGACTGAGTGAGAGGAAAAGGACAGCGATTAAGAACGAATAAGAAAAACACATACAAACAGAAATAAAGAATTACAAAAGAAAATGACAGAATGAAAAACAAATGAAAGAAAGAGAAAAAGAAATTCTCAAAATAAATGAGAAATAAATCTCAATTAAGTTTTTTAATTATTTTATAGTTTTTTGTAACATATAAAAGATAGATACAATACTCTATACACAGTGAAATTTTAGGGTTTTCCCGCAGTATTTAAACATTTCTTAAAATAAAGGTTTTTTTTTTCCACCCTAACCCATAACATCGACATTAATCATAATAATATTAATATATTTATTTAAGTTACAAAGAAAAGTGAACATTTTCACTTTTTTCGTATTCTTTTGCGAGTTGGTCTTAATTATATTACAGATTAATAATATTAATTATGCGTCAGTGTTTATAGATGAAGAGTTAAAGTTTTATAAAAGAAGTTTTCAAATAAAATGAGTAAAAAGAAATTATTAAATTAAACTCCAACTAACGTTACAAAAAAACCAACCGCTCTGGTGTTTCTGCGAATATCGAGAATATTCTTTTACCTTCTGTTTAACTTTTAAATAAATATAAAATATGTTTTTGCTCCGAAATTTGAAATTTCTTTAAAATACGAGCAGAAGATAAAAACCAGACGAACCTGCAGGCCGTAAACACCGGAGACTGCTTTGGGATCTCGCGCGAAATACTTCAACAGGGTTCACATCCGGTTCTGACGCAGCATCCGGTAAAAATAAACTGTAAAAGTCAGTTTCATTTATGTTTCATATATATATTTTTTATTTTAAAATTTTACTTACTTTATTGATGAAACGTCGTGGTAAAGTTATTGCGCTGCTAGAAATAGACGGTTTTTTCCACTTTATATTCCGAATCGATACGATAATTAAAATGTATATCGTAAAAATAGTTACGTAAAATGTAGAAAAACATAACATTGCTTGTGTTTTTGTTTACTTGATATAAAAAATACATTTAAAAACTTTAAAAAATAAAAATAATAAACGTGCTCATTGTTTGTTTTTGCTTTCAAAATATAATATCTTACCAAATAATTTGGAACTGATAAAAATACAAAAATAATTGTTTTAATTACCTGACACCAGCACCAGGATGGCCGAGTGGTTAAGGCGTTGGACTTAAGATCCAATGGACGTGTGTCCTCGTGGGTTCAAACCCCACTCCTGGTAAACACTTTAAAGCTCCCGATCTTGACCGTGAGGAGCAGATTAAAGTGTAGTACTGATAATAATGATCAGAAAGTGAAAGTGAGTTTAAACTCAACACTGACTGTGCTAATAAGAGCCTTAACTCTAATATCTGAGGTGTCGTTAAATCATCCGCTAATATAAACATGTTTATTTTAATGACATTGTAGAATCTGTCCATGAACACTAAATACAGTATTAGAACAAGCTCATTAATATTCAATATTAATATTATGAATTAAAAACCTGTGATAAACAGAGCCCTGACATTGACCTGAGGAACATCACACCATCTTACAGTCTTAATCTTTTCTCAGAACTTTATTCAGATAATGAAGTGTTCAATTCAACACATGATGCATTCGATTAAGAAAAACAAAACACGGAACGAAAGAACTTTCAAAACTTTATTTCATTTTCATTTGTGTGTTTATCAAACATCAAATTAGCATTCATGCAAAAGCCTTTATGAGTTTCAAATGTGAAAGAAATAAATCAGATTAAAACAAAAAAATATCTTCTAGGCTGTAGATTTATTCTGAGCTGTGAGATTAACACGAGACTTCTTCAGATATAACACTAACACACAGGGTAGAGATTATACTGCTGAGGGGAGAGGGAGAGAGAGAGAGAGAGACACACACACACACACACACACACAGGTGATCTACTTCTTCCTCCCTCCTCTCTCCTTCAATGCCAGGTGAATAACTGATCCATTGTTCATGTTGTAGTAGGCCAGAGAGTTGGAGTCCTTGATAAAAATCCCCTGCAGACAAATAAAATAAATATATAAAAAATTAACACCTCAAACTCTAAACCTGTGCAAATGTATAGAAAAACAATAAACATATATACATATAAACCCAAATACATATAAACCTGGAAATCTGTAGATTAAGAATCTTAAACAAATTTAAATGCTTCAAAACATCACCACATTAATATTAAATAATATTAAATTCTGTTAAATGTTGAAACGTCAAAATATAGACTAAAAGACTAAAGTAGCGTCAGCGCCATCTAGTGCTTGTAGAATAACCTGCACATGAGCTCATTATAATCATCAACAATCTGTAGCTTTACATTTCCAGAAGTAAGAGAGTTTAATCCTCTTCATTTCTACACAGGATTTATTAGATGTACGTTAACGTGCCTGTTCTAACAGGTTTATAGGTTTCTATAGCAACTGTTTATTTTATCCACAATTTAATCCTCAGTCTTGAAGTATCTTTACTGTAAAATACACACGTCAGGGATTACAACCCTTCATATGTAACAGTTACTAACCTCTTAATAGATGTAAATTGATGTAAATATTTTTATAAAAATAAAGAATAAAGTGTTTCTTTTACCTCGAACTGAAGTTTCTGTTTGCCGGCCGGCATTCCGGTGGCCTCGTGGATCTTAACCTTTATGACAGACACCTAAAAATGGACAGAAGTGCTGGGGTGAAACAAACAGCCTCAATATCAACACTAAACATTTCAAATAAACCAGCTGTGTTTAAATGTGACAAAACAAATGACTGTGTGTGTGTGTGTGTGTGTGTGTGTGTGTGTGTGTGTGTGTGAGAACACTGATGTACCTGGTCTGTAAGTGGCAGTGTGAAGTTCAGCACTTGTCCACTCAGCTTCCATTCGGTCTTGTCCTGCATGTTGGGAACCTGAACCTTGACTGCAACAGGACCCTGAAAAATCACACACACACACACACACACACACACACACACACACACACACACACACACACACACACACAATATAACATTTATTTCAGTGTGAATATTTTATGTACAAAATACAGAATTATTTACTAGCTGTACTTTAAATGATCAGAGTGTGTGTGTGTGTTTTCACCTTGTTTCTGCGCAGGAACTCTTCCTCTGGTATCAGGTTGTCCTCTGTCTTCATCTTCTTGCTCACCGGCTCGTCCTCATGTGGGGCAGGAGGGTGGGCAGGGGGCATGGGGGCAGGGACAGTACTGGGTGGCTGGGGCACCGGAGGAGCAGGTACGAACGCTATAAGACACAGCACAGTGATTTACTTCTCTGATGTGTTTCTCAGTAAAACAGAGTCACTGTTGAAGATGAACATCTCACCTGCAGGAACCACCATGGGAGGAGGTCGAGGAGCCATGATGTGGGGTGCAGCCGGAGGCATCGGAACCACGTTGATGCGAGGAGCATGCACCATGGGGGGCATCGGGGCCAGGACCTGACTGGGGGTCAAGCGCACCACGGGGGCCACGGGGGGCCTCGGGATAACGGGCACAGCTGAGAGCAGGGTGGTGCGTACCGGGGGAGGAATCTGTGACGGACAGATCGGGTCATTATCAACATTTTATAATAAAATACAGAGCATTAAAGGGACAGTCACAGACAACAGAGCATTAAAGGGACAGTCACAGACAACAGAGCATTAAAGGGTTAAACACAGAATTAAGAAAAACTCTAAAACTGATAATCTGCACTGATTAAATTTAAGCAGAATTGAGTCATCGTTATTGTCCAGATTTACACTGCTGTGTCTGAACTTTCCCTTTAATGCTGTAACCTGCTGCTGGTTATGAGCTGAGAGTTAGTACTGACTGCAGTGGGCAGTCTGGGAGCCGTGCTGATGGGTGGGCTGGGCTTGGGCAGGGTGGGCACGGTGGTGGGCAGAGGCAGAGGTATGCTCTCGTTAGGTTTGCTCGGTCCGATCTTCTCCTTGGTCTCGTCCTCTTGAACCAGGCCTTTAGCTTTGTGGATGGCTTCAATCTGTTCCTGAAGCGTGATGTTCGCCTGAGCGGCCTGCTGAGTACGCGCCATGCTGCCTGAGTGACCGTCCCACGTCACCTACACACATACACACACACGGTAAATAAATCATACAAAATAAATAAACTCTAATTAGTTAATCCTGACCTAATCACTGACCTTCTCCTCAGGTTTCTGGATCTCTTCTTCTCCGATCTTTTTACCGATGGCAGTTTCTTCCACACCGAAGATATCGGTTCTTCTCTCGGCCAGCTGCTTCAGGCTGCTCTCGATGTCCAGGCCGGGAGCGTACACCTCCTCTTCGATCTGTCGTTCTCTGAGGTTACGGTCTCTCTGCTCTAGCCAGCGTGGGTCCAGCAGCCCGATACGCATGTGCTCCTGCATCTTACTGGCTGGGATCTTCTCACCCGTGATCGGAGAAATGAGGAATTCATCACCTGGTGGTATTATGGCCTGCATCTTAGAAGCTGAGAGAGAGAGAGAGAGAAACGGAGAGATTAAATATTAATCAGGAAACTTCTAGACTCTTAAGACATAACGGCTCTCAGTAAAGCGTGTATGAGTTCCTGAGAGACGTGAGGTCTCACCCTTGGGGTCGTAGTCCTTGCGGATGATGACCTGGTCTGGAGTAGGAGGGAGAGGAGGAGGCATGGGGTTCTCAGGAGGAAGTGGAGCCTTCATCGAGTCGTCCTCATCATCCGAACCCTGAGAGATAATTCACACACAGGGTGAGAAATAAATACAATATAAAAAGCTTCTGATCTCATGAATATTTCACTACAGTGTGATGACATCATCAGAGTCTCACCTCGTCCATATCCTGCAGCTGTGTGTCCTGGTCTGGTGGAGCAGCGTGTCCATCGTCCCTGGCAGCTCGTTCGTCTTCCTCGTCCTCGCTCTCCACCTCCATCTCCACCTCCTCGCTCTCTCCGTATTTCTCATAGCGCTCCTGGATCAGGATTCGAGCTCCCAGTTCCTCCGGAGTGGTGGGAGGAGGGAAGTTCCCTGGAAAAAACAAGTCACAAACAGTGAACAACACACATGCATGCACACACACACACACACACACACGCGCGCGCAGGTGCACGCCCACACTCTCCTCTTCCTCACCTTGTTCATTTGGCTGGAAGTCGACTGTCTCCACGACGACGAAGTCATGCCAGTCGATCTGTGCGTACGCCACACGCTCTTTCTCCCTCTCCTCCTCCTCTTTCTTCCTCTCTCGCTCTTGGTACTTGGCCCACTCCACTCTGTACTTCACCTGAGACACACAGGGTCACATCATTACACCCTTCCACATGATCCACACACAAACATGACATTATACACTGTAATAAACACTGCAGTTGAGTTCTGTGATATGAGGTGATAGACATTCACACTGCTCTTACCTGATCGAGGACCTCTCGTGGATTGTCCGCCTCTCTCTTCAGTTTCTGTAGAAGTCCTTTAGGAGGGATCAGAATCTTTAAAAAAAAACAAAAAAAAACACACAAAAATTCACATTACACACGACAGTCCACTGAATCTCATAGTAAGAGGTCAGAATAGCCACAATACAAACATAAACATGCTTCATTTTATTAAGTTATAAAGTCTGTGAAGAACATTTTTCCCACCCAAACTTTTGCACCCTCTATCAGAGCATGTGTGTGGAACGTGCTCATATATCCGCACCTTGGTGTACTGTTCCACCAGTTTGGTGAAGTAATTGAAGAGGCTATGCTGAGGACGCAGGAAGTCAAACTGGTAGTTCCTCTGCTCCTTCTGCATGAGCTGTGCGAGGAACTGGCGTCCGTTACGGGCCACAAACTGCGCCGTCAGCTTCACCACGTCCAGGTCGAAGGCTGAGATGGAGGGAGGGTCGGCCATGAACTCAAAGTCGGGTGGAGGTTCTTTGGGAACGATCGTCTCATGGATGACCTGCGCTTGAACCTGGAGGAAGCACAACACAATGAGGAGTTATTATTATTATTATTATTATTATTATTATTATTATTATTATAATCGAGTGAAGGCAGAAACGGGACCTTCTGTGGGAGCTGCTGCTGGGCCTGCTGCATGGACTGCTGCTGCATGACCTTCGGCACTGCGGCTGACGGCTCCTGGCCTTTGCCCTCTTTGAACTCGTTGACCTTGTGGCGGTAGTAGGCATGGTACGGGTCGCTGGGGTTCAGGAAATTAAACTTGGGGTTGTTGATCTCGTTCTGACGAATCCTTGCTTCGAACTCGGGCCCGTTCCTGTATGGAGTCATTCAGTTATAACGTGAGACTTTTTCACAACACAATATTTCTACACATCCACATATTTAAGTTTGCAAGAACACACATACATCAACACTCAGTCTACTACTGAACAAGAATTTTAAGAGAAAGCTGAAATCTCCCACTCTGAGACCTTAAACAAGATGAAAGGCAGCAGTGTTGGGATCAGTGTCAGGGACTGTACCTGGCTACGAAGCTGGCGGTCTTGTCCACGATGTTGCGTACTTCAGGAGGAGGGTATATGATCCCCACGATGGGTTTAGTGGCCGGAGTTTCCTCTTTCTGCTCATCGACCTGCATACATAAACACAAAGCCTGTCATTTTAACACGTTTTAATTAATATCATCAAGTTAATCATGTTTGTTGCTTGTAAAGTATGTAAATGACTCACAAACTAAAATATATAAAAATAATCTAATACTAAGAATCTAATACTACTAGGAGATATTTAAATGGACGCAATTTAAACACAATAAAGAGCAATACTCGACTTACAAGTGATAATACAAGAATACCAACGATAACAATAACAGTTATCATGACGTCAATATACCGCGGCCTCAAGGTAATGCCTTCCTACCAAAAGATTTATGTTTTTCCACACAATTTCAAATGATTCCACTGACTCTATATGGAAATTTTAGAAATGTACAGAGTAGTGAGATCAAGGGTACAAATCTACATTTTGTCCTACATTTACAGCTTCAGGCTCGCGCCTGCAATTTGCTAAAGCTAGGTGAATTACCTACGAGTAACCGTGTAATATACAGCTTCATCTAAACTTAAATAATGCCTCTTATAGGAAGCATCACGGTTTTTATATCCTTAAAATCGTTACAGACTCAGGTACCTGACTAAACGACTTTAAATAATTTGTCTAAATTATCATTAGCCGCTATGCTAACGGTTAGCTCTCACCTTGTTGTTGGCCTCCGGTTGAGAAATCTGCACCGGCGGCATGGCTGATCACCAAACTTCACGGATTCCACCGATAAAATTTTAAAATACACAACGTGTGGAGATCCGGACAACTTTGTAATCTTAAATGATCCTTAGAATATAAACCTATTTTTAAAATAACAAAAAAATCTGTTTATTTTTTAAGGAACATTTAAGGAACTACGTATCGCGGCACAGAGAAGCCGCTAGTACGAGAATACGAAACTACACTTCCGGTTACTTGTAGCTAGTTGGCGGACATTGTAGGCATTATGGGAATTGAAGTTCTGCAAATAAATTTAATGCCAAGATTTTTCTTTGCCTTTCATTCTGAGTAACGTTTCTGTATAATATTCTAAGTAATGCTGAGAAAGTGTGTGAGACTAACTGTTTATATAATTTTAAAAATGTGAACATTTATAAGTAGAGGTTATTTGGTCCATTAATAAACTACATTTCCCAAAATCATTTCGGCCCGCTTCGATCGTTGATACAGCTAAACAAATTTTTTTCAAGCTTTTCTAACACTAGTTTACACAAAATAAATCATACAATGCAATAAGTATTACTTAAATTCTATGTTTTCTATAATAATTAAAGGAAATACAAAAAAGTTCTACACGACGAGCACATGTTTCCATGGTAACAAGTCGTAAACAGACCCAGCCTGCTTCATTACTGTGTTTTGGCGGACATGAGCTCGGTAATTGTTGTAATTGTGGTAATGTTTTTTGCACCATGAGTCATCTTTTAGGAGCTCAGGACTGCGTGGAGAGTCTGCGCAGAGATGTGATAGATTTACAGGGAGCGCTCGTGGAAGTGTTCTCGCGCACCGGACCGGTCCGTTTCCGGTCGTGGAAGTTTCCTGATAAAGAGTCGTGTGATTTGGACCTGGTGCAGCTGCTGGATCAGTATGACTATGTAGAGGGAGAGAAAGAGTTTAATGAGCACTCACACATCGTGCTGTTAGAACTGGTGATTGACAGGTGACGTCATGCTTCAAGTGAATTCTCCTCTCTATAGTTGAGATTAAACTATTCAGTTTTCATTTTTCTTTAAACAGAATTTTTTAAAACTTCACCTTTGTTCCATTGTCCATTTGTTTCTTTTCAGCTTTATGCAAATTTCTTTTTCATCATTTTCTTTTAGTCCTTTCTTTCACATTAAAAGTTTCCCTCTTTATCTGTTATATCCTTTTGACTTTTACACATATTGTTCGCGTTTTGTTTTGCTGCGAAAATTTTTCTGGTCGCTGTGAATTTATTTCTCTAAATTTCACTAAAGGAATCAAACAGCAGTAAACAGGTAAACATGTGATTTAATATTGAACTCCTGCTGTTTTTAAAAGTCATTCTTAGTTCCGTGGAATCTCATGTGGAAAATGATTCTCTGACATTTACACTGATGAAAGGAATGTATTCAAGTGTGTGTGTGTGTGTGTGTGTGTGTGTGCGTGCGTGTGTGTGTGTGTTTAGACTCTTGCTTTTGCTGCAGAGTTTTAACGCCTACACAGAGCAGCTGTTAGGAGCACCGAGAGCTGAGGATGGTGGGAAGGCAGGAGGGTCGGTGTGTGTCGGTCTGGTAGTGAAAAGCTACTGGAAAAGTTTAATCCACTTCACCAGCCAACAGAGACAACAGGTAAATAATCATAACAAAATAATAAATTAAAACAAGACATGCACTGATCTGACTCGTAACTGACTGTAAGATTCGAATCTTCTGATAAATAAAGCTGATGTATTCGAAATGATGTAATTTCCTGCCACTTATTTTCACTGTTATTTAACACAAGAAGGACATGAGAGATAAATGAGAATAAAAGAAAGGGCTAGAAATGTCATGTTTAATAAACTTTAAATCAGAAATTGATTTTTAGAAATTGAGCAGCGCGTCCAGGCCGGTGAGCAGCACACACACCGACCCCCGGATCTCCAGCTCTACGTCCCAGCGCTCGGCTCCGTCTTCATCCGCCTCCTGCAGCCTCCACACTTCCCCTACGCCCTCGGTGAGGTGTCGCAGTGTGAGCTGTCAGACGGTGGAGTCTGCCCTGGTGCCGTGTGCCGCCTGCGCCGGAGTCCAGTCCACGCTGCAGGACAGCGCTCGCTCCGTGACGTCTCTGTGCCAGGCTCTGGGTCTGTCCTGCTCACTGTGGAGCTTCCTGGAAGCTGTGGATGAAACGCTGCAGCTTGGCCGCCTCTCTGCCTGCGACCTGACTCTGTGGGCTCGGGAGCAGCAGAAGGATCTGCAGCGAGTCCACGAACACGTCACTCACGTGAGAATGAGGATTGATATTATGCTATTAATAAACACACGTCTGAGTCTGAGTCTGAAGATCCGTGATGTTGTGTGAAGGTTCAGGAGAAGGCGGAGTCGCTCACACACACGCTGCAGAGAGCAGAAGAGGAGAGAGACGAGCTGAGAGCACAGCTGGACAGAGAGAAGGAGAGCAGTGAGAGAGAGAGAGAGGAGAGGAGGAGGAGAGAGGAAGAGTGGGAGAGAAGACTGGAGGAGGAGAAACTGAGACAGGATGAAGAGCTGAAAACACAACAGGAGGAGCTGAGAAAAGGTTCAGAGACACCAACATTTACACATCAGACTGAACTAAACTCCTTTTATAATCTCTACACTTTCTTTTTTTAAATTCTATTCTATTTCAACTCTAGTTTTAATTAATTCTCCTTTTAAATTTGTTCTTTACACTGAATTTCTCTCCTTTATGTTGACTTTTTCTGCTTTTTTCATTGTTTTTCATTGTTTTTTTCTTTACTTTTGTTTTACTTCATTTTTTTTATTAATTCCTTTTTAATTCGTTATTTGTACTGATATTTTATCACTTCTTTGTCTCTCTGAGTTTTCAGTATTTTTAACGTTTCTTTTTCAGTGTCTGAGGCTTTAGAAGTGAAAATCTCAGAACTGGAAGGAGAATTAAAGCTGCAGAGAGAAACACAGCAGTGTGTCGGTGAGCCGTAAATACAACAACCTTATAAACACTACTGAGGTTACATCAATATAATGTTACGTGTGTGTGTGTGTGTGTGTGTGTGTAGAGCACGAGAGGGATTCTCTAGTAGATGAAGTGCACAGGCTTCATCTGGAGGAAGTGAGATGGAAGGAGACGGAGGAGAAGACGAGAAATCTGGAGGTGGAGCTCAGTGACACACAGAAACTTCTGGATAAAGAGAGTGCAAAATATCACAGCACTCAGCGCCAACATGAGGTGTGTGTGTGTGTGTGTGTATATATATGTGTGTGTGTGTGTGTGTGCAAATTTAAATGAAGTGTGTCGAGCAGAAGATGCATCATCACAGGTTCTGTGTGTATGATGTGCGTGTGTGTATGTGTGTGTGTGTGTGTGTGTGTTTCAGGCGACAGTGGTGAAGCAGCGTGCCCTGCTGGAGCGTATAGACACACTGGTACAGCAGTGTGAGGAGCTGCAGGTTCGTCTGGAGGAGTGTGAGGATGAGAAAGCTGAGCTCACTGACACACTCACACACACCACACAGGAGAGGAACACACTACAGGAACAACTCACACAGCAGAAGGTGAAACACACACACACACACACACACACACACGAACAGATCTTTCTCATTCTCTCTTGAGCTTCACTCTGAAACTGGAGACTCTTCCATACACATTAAATATAAACATAAATCTCTGTACAGAAAATATCAAAACTCTGGGACTGAGCTGTTACTATAGACACGTGTTAGAACAAGAACATTAATGTTAATTGTGTGTGTGTGTGTGTGTGTGTGTGTGTGTGTGTGTTTCCCCTCCAGTCTGAGTTCCTGTCTCTGAAAGACGACAGAGAGAAGCAGTGTGTACGACTCTGTGAGCTGGAGGAGTGTGTGTCGAGTCTGACTGAAGATTTAAAGCAGGCTGAAGAGAGAGAGAGAATCCTGGTGGCTTTTCCTGAACTAAATCCACAACACACTAAACCACAGAGTGAGACACACACACACACACACACACACACACACACACACACACACAGTGCTCAGGTCTCTCTCTCTCTCTGTGTGTCAGGTACAGGTGATGTCCTGTGTGATATGGAGCAGCAGTTGAAGGTGAACTCGATGAGGATCAGGGTTCTCGAGCAGGAGAACGTGTCTCTGACTAAAACCCTGACAAAACTGAGAGATGTTCAGATCAGACTCGGTGCAGGAGATCAGACACCAGGTCCAGACTCAAGAAGCTCAGAAACGGACAGAAGAAAAAGAACAACAGAAAAACAGATCACATCTTCTCCTTCTCCTTCTTCTTCTTCTTCTGCTCTTCATCATCACACACTCCGTCTCTCTGTCGTTCCAGACGCAGGAGAAACTTACCAGAAACTGCGTCAAGCTGCACGCACACGCTCTGCTGGGACGAACCGCAGGAGGAAGTGATGTCACCACCTGATAATCACATTCCCACATTTCAGAAAATAAACATTGATCCAGTGAATTAAAATTCTGACTGTAAATACACTTAAAACTGTTGAATGTCATTCAGTGACAATATTAAATGTAAAATAAGAGATCAGTCATTAATAATGAATTACACTGCAGTGATCAACAAGACTCCTTTATGAAGGAACCTTAAAACATCACAATTTCATGACTTAATGATTAAATGTCTTGTGGCTTCAACTCGTGTGTTCAGATTAATTTTCAGAGCCCAAAATCAAAAAAATAAAATTCAGCCTGACAGGATGTGCTGGATCAGTTATTTTTATGTGCTGCTAAATCATTAATGTTGAAACTCTACAGTGAAATGAAATATTTGCAGTGATTAGTCTGATAATTAAGACCAGCACTATTTATATCTTGTGAGCGGTCTACAGGAGAACTTCACCTGCCTGTGACAGCGACGTCTAACTTCCAGATGCACCGAGAGACTTTTACGCTCGGTTTGAGGCGCAGAAGCGTGTGACAGTGAGGACTCCCGCTTCCTTATACACTTGTTATAAACATAAAGTCTTTAACGCCCTATGTAGTGCACTTACATGTCTCCAATTGGCAGTGATTTGAAATGTGACCCATGTCACATGACCACAAAAAGAAAAGGGAAAAAAGTTCAGTCATGTCTTATGTGTTACACCGTGGACCTGAATGAAGAAATGACATTTTGCTCCAAGATGCACAAACAATTTAGAAACACATTTGTCAGATTGTTCGTGCAACATGAATATTTTTCACTTCAGGTGAAAGTCTCTGGTTTAAGGCAGTAAAGACACTGATGGTCTTATTCAGGGCAGGATCAGTAGTGGACTGTTTGAAGCTGGTGGGGATTAGTGACTGTTCCAGGGAGCGGATGAAAATCCTTGTGAACAACGGTGCTGCTGCTGAGTGCAGGATCCAAGGAGCCAAAATCTCCCTTGATTGCCCTGAGAAAATACACCTCTGCTTTCTCTCTCTCTCTCTCTCTCTCTCTCTCTCTCTCTCTCTCTCTCTCTCTGTGGATTTTACTTCCTTCATGCTCAGCAACTCTTTGAGGACGTAAATCGAACCGTAACACTGGCAGTCAAAACTAACAGATTTAGACTCATGAATGGATTCATGAATTTATTATTTAGTTAATTATTTGAATGGTGAATTCGGAAATGATCAGTGATCTTTATTGCATGGTCAATAATGTAATATAAATCAACAAATAGAAAAAAAAAGTTAAAAGGCAGAAGGTCATATCATTCGCCAGATCACCGAGAAGCCTCCCGGTGCTCCTGAAGGCCAGTCTGGGCCTGGCTTCTGCCTCTGCTTCAACCTCAACTGCTGCCTGAACTTCTGCCTCTGCCTGAGCTTTTGCCTCATTGGTCTCAGGTTGTTCTAAATAAAAAGTCACATGATTCAGTGTGTTAGATAAAGTGTGGGAGCTTAGTGGTTATGGAGTTGGTCTCCCACTTGGAAGGTTGTGAGTTCTAATCCCTGCTCCACCTAGCTGCTACTACTGCTGGACCCCTGAGCAAGGCCCTTAACCCTAAATTGCTCACTTGTATAAAAAATGACGTATGAATGTAAGTTGCTCTTGATAAGGGCTTCTACTAAATTCTATAAATGTTTCGCTTCAATTTTACTTTAATTTAATATCATCAGATCTCCAGCTCCATGACTGAACTCATGAAATGACATTAATATTCATACCTGCTTTATGGACCTGGAACTTCTTTTTTCTCTTTCCACCTCGGGTTCTTCTCCTGGTCCTTTTCCGTCTCTTGCACTCTTCAGGTTGAGGAGCTGCTGATGCCTCAGTTCCAGCTTCAGTCTGAACTTCCCCCTCGGCTGCAACCTCAACCTGACTGATGGCTTCATCCATTACCTCTGCTACAGCGTCTACCTCTTCCAGGAGCTCTATATTACAATATTATTGTCATGTCTTGACTTTCCTCCTCATTATTCTTCTTCCTCATATAACTCACACACAATACCTTACCCAGTGAGGTGCTGCATGTCTCTGTGTCACGGAGATTTCCCAGGGAGCAGACCCTTTCACCTGTAGTAAGAACATTAAGAGCTGTAGCCTCTGTGTTTAGTACTTTCAGCTTGTATCTCATTAACACTGTCCATGTCAGTTTTTTTACTCACTCAGTAGTTTGTTTACTTCAAGATCCTTGAAAAAACAAGCTGTCAGTTCCTTAGACTCAGCTTCTGCTTCAGCGTTGTGATTCATGCTGATATTTTCACCTGAAATAAACAAATTTCACTTGAATATAAGTCTATAATATGTCTATCTGAGTAACTCATGTGTTTGACTTTTCCCACTACTTTTCCACTAACAGTCTACTGATCCATCATCCGCTCTATAGTCCAGAAGGGTATTAATCAAACACTTTTTAAATTTGCTCTATGTATCGATCAACTCAGTGTTTTTACTTTATCCTTCTTATTCTTTTTTTTAATCTTTATGTTTATACACATTATTTTAATAACTTTTGTTTCTTATATTTATGCTTCTTCTCGATTATGACTATGCATCAACACACCAAGACAAATCCCTGTACATGAAGACCCTAACGTACCCGGTAATAAATCTGATTCTGGTTCTGATTCTGAACAAGTCGTCAACAGACCCAGCCTGCTTCAGTACCGTGTTTTGGCGGACATGAGCTCGGTAATTGTTGTAATTGTGGTAATGTTTTTTGCACCATGAGTCATCTTTTAGGAGCTCAGGACTGCGTGGAGAGTCTGCGATGTGATAGATTTACAGGGAGCGCTCGTGGAAGTGTTCTCGCGCACCGGACTGGTCCGTTTCCGGTCGTGGAAGTTTCCTGATAAAGAGTCGTGTGATTTGGACCTGGTGCAGCTTCAAGTGAATTCTCCTCGATAGTTGAGATTAAACTATAACATTCCCCTTTTCATCATTTTTCTTTCATTCTTTTCTTTTATTGTACATTAAAACTTTCCCTTTTTTATAGTATTATATTTATTTTCTTTTGACTTTCACACCTTTAGATCGCGTTTTGATTTGTTGCGATTTGTTGCTTTTTCTGGTCGATGTCATTTTTTTCTCTAAATTTCACTAATCCACCTCATGTGGATAAATAAAATATTTTTCTCTGACATCTATACTGATGAATGGAAATGTATTAAAACGTGTGTGTGTGTGTGTGTGTGTGTGTGTGTGTGTGTGCGTGTGTGTGTGTGTGTGTTTAGACTCTTGCTCCTGCTGCAGAGTTTTCCTACATGTTGCAGATTTTAGGAGCACCGAGAGCCGAGGATGGTGGGAAGGCAGGAGGGTCGGTGTGTGTCGGTCCGGTGGTGAAACGATACTGGAACAAATTAATCCACTTCACCAGCCAACAGAAACAACGGGTAAAAAATCTTAACAAAATCAATAAAAATGAGATAAATAAAATTATTTAATCTATAACAACAGAACGCTAAAAAAAAAAAGAATGAAAGAAAGAAAAAGATAAGGTTGTGTATACAGTCTGTGGGGTCAGTTTCTGTAAGTCTCACATCACACTTGAGTGAAACAGAGTCAGTGTACGGACACGAGAGAGTTGTGACACTGGATGAACTGAATAAAGAGAGGCGACACCATGCTGCTTTTTCTTTTCTGAGATCGATACTGAAGAGCATCAGACGACACTAACACACATCTGACACAGCTCTCTTTATAAACAAATAAACTTTAAACATACTTTTAAAATGAAATAGTTTACAGTTAAAATCTTTCACAATTAAATTGACTTACTTATTCACTTATTCACTTCTAATAAATACTGTGTTAAACAAAAGATATCGACACTTCACTGGAGATATACCGTGTTCATGACCTCCACCATCATCCCTGTCCCTAAAAGACCTAGGACCATGGGCCCGAATGTCTCCAGACCTGTTGCTCTGACATCTGTAGTAATAAAGTTCAAGTGTATCATGATGTTCCACCTAAAATCCATCACAGATGCTCTCCTGGACCCTCTGCAGCTTGGACTCCAGGTGCATTCTCCAGCACCTGGACTCCACAGGAATCGATGTCAGGATCCTTTTTGTGGATTTTAGCTCTGTTTTCTCTGCTACTGTACGTGACATGTCCTCCCAGACGAGTGCACCTGACTCCATCTGACTGACAAGAGGCAGCACGTGAAATAATTAAAATATGTCTCTGACTCCTGGAATATAAACACTGCCTCGCCCAAAGCCTTTGTTCTTTCTCCTCTGCTTTTCTCCCAATACACCAACAGTACACATCCGCAACTCTCCTGATCAGCGATATCCAGGACCGAGCATCTGTTATATGTCACACTGGACATTAATAAACTACCCCTGAATTAATAAACTATTAATAAACTACCCCACCCACTGTTCAGATGCATTACATTAATGTTCATAAATCTGACTGTTATCATGTGCCTTCATTTGCAATAACGTGAATATAAAAATAAAAACATTTGAAAATAAACAGAATGTAGGACAGAACAGAACGTGTGATACAGAACACGTGGCTATCTAAGCACCGTATAAACAAATGACACACGTCCATCACGAACAATTGAGACAATCGACCTACTTATGACGTCCTGTTTTTCTTGTCACGTCACTGTTCACGTGGCACAAGAGAGATTTCTTCATAAAGCTTCTCAATGCTGAGACAAGCATCTAGGACTAAAACAATGACAGATAAGAACACGGGGGTTTCTGAGTGTTTTCTTACTGAACAAAAGCACTTGAACACACACCGTGTAATTATCACACCATGTTCAAGGGAAGAATTACAATTGCAGCACAAAAAATATTTGCCCTAAAGGGAGTTCAAATGCTGATAATACCACAGCTATCAGGGGCAGATAAAAGTATTAGCCCTGCTCTCTCTCTCTCTCTCTCTCTCTCTCTCAGGTATGTGGAAGAAGGTAGAATGCACTTTCCTCCTAGTTTGTCACCTCGCCCTGTCACTCTACATGGAAGCACACGCTCTTATTAAACAGATAATGGAGGGAAAATCCAATAGAATATAAATGAAATACGAACATCTCACAGTTACGCTCTCAGAGCAGGAAGCAGGGACTCGACTCACACTAACTGAAAAGCCACTCCGTTATATTTCAGACTGGAAATTCTCCCTGGACTGGTTCTGATCTGATTTACATTCTGAAGCTGCTGGTAATTTAAAGGGCGAAGCTTTGGGTGCAGCTCTGGATTTGTAATATAATGAGCCTTCTTTAATCTGAGGGAGTGAACGTTATTAAAAATAAACATCAGTATTTAACAGCGCTCCTTATTTCTGTGTTTATTATACAAGCCTGAAATCAGGGTTTGTTTGTTTATGGTTTGCTTTTGCAGCTCTTTAACTCACCAATAACAATATAATGATTAGAATATTCAAAATATTGCAGCTGTAGTGTTAAAGATGGAGAGAAACCCCGAACCTCAGGCTCAGGTAAAACGGGGAATTTATAAAACATGAAGAATTTACTTTAATGAAAATTTATAGAATAATTTGGACTGTTTTGTGTTTTTTTTTTTTTAGCCAGCAAAAAAAAGAACATAGTTTATATATCCACCGCTACTGAGTGACCCAATCGATTCAATGAAACTTTAAATCTTACAAAAGCTTTATATCTGTCTGATTGTTTTTGTTTTATTTATATTTTGTCAGATTAAATGACCTCTGTCTCCGCATGAACGACTAACAGTTTGCAGAACCTTTAAATATTCAGTAGGATCAAAGATGCCAATCATTTCGTTTTTTTTTGTTGAAAGTGTTTTTTTTTTTATAAATAAGTGGTCAGTGATATATATCTGTGCTTGTAGCAGAACACGAAACACGTCACATCTCAATTTACACATACACACTGCTCTGAAAAACGGTGGAAAAATGTTCTCCTTTAATCAGCTCTAATATCCCCCAAGCAGAATGAAGGTACTGTATGTTCTCCAGGACACATTCCTATAACTGTACAGAGGAACATGATGAGCTTCAGGCTCTGGAGGGATTTTAACGCATTAATGTTGTATATTTGTGTCCTGTTCACTCTGACTGAAGATAGAGAAAAAAAAGACTAAAAGCTCAATGTTTATTCCACTTTAATCTGCAGGAGAACCAGCAGGAAATACTTCATGATGAAATTCTGTATATCGATCCATCACCTGCTCACTTCTCAGCTCTCCTCCTGCTGACACGCCCCATCCATCCAGCTCAGAACCTGAAATTCAAGCTCTTGGATTTGCATAAGTGAGTTTGGAATCAATGCACAAATAAAAACTTTGGAGTTTAAAATGCTAGGATTCAAATATGTAGAGTCAGTGGAATACAGGAACATAAGAACATAAATATAAAATATTTCTGTTGAGGTTTCTAAGTTTCTAAGGAGAAAAATAAAATGAGTAAATAAAAACAAAAACCTATAATCAATAAAAAAGGTTTTAATAATTACATAGATTTAAAAGGGCTAGACAAATAATACACACACTGTTTATCAGAAATTCTACACAGAATACAGATATTTCGATATTTAAAATAAATAAAGTTGTGACCTCTTTAACTGGATGCTGTTTTATTTTAAGGTGTGAAGCTAAAAAAAAAAAAGTAAAGATGGAGGAATGTGGCATGGAGGACATGGATCTCATCCAATAACGAACACTGAGGACACTGTGTGGGTGGAGGATTTGGGCGAGGTGGAGTAAATAAATAGCGTGTCTTCTCTCACATCGTCGTGTCTGATCAGGTCCAGAGTCTGTCCCAGGATGAAGCTTTCTGCAGCGATTTCTGCACTTTTTTGCTTTTTGCTTTTTCCAGCCACCGAATCTCAGAAGTCCTTCGATGACACGTAAGGAGCTTCGACATTTCTCATATTTTTGCATATTTAATATAGAAATATTAAAGAAGATTAAAAAGTCATAAATAATTGGTATAAAGAGGTCAATCATCAGACAATAAACTGGAGATTAAGGAGAAAAATCTGACAAATAGTCCACTTTGTTAAATGGTTGTATCTTATAGAGACTGAATTATGTTGAAAGTGAAGAAAACGTGTTTTATCCAGAAACCTGACACCTGAACCTGTGAAATAGGAAGAAATAAAGAGAGTTTTGTGTTTCTACAGGAACTAAAGAGACTGACAGGATCACTAACACAGATCATTGTTACATAGAGAACTAAATTCATTTTCTTTCCTTTTTTTTGTCCCCATTCAGTTATTATCTCCTGGCCGTGACCTCCCAGGCTGTAGGGGGCACCACGGAGTCGGTGTGTATCACGGTTAACCCTCGTCACCCCGTTTTACTGGAGGTCACTCTGGAGTACAACCAAAACAGCATCAAACTTTTGAGTCAATGGCTTTTAATAGGGGAATTCTACCGCTGTGTCCCCTTCCAGGTCAGACTCGTCCTAATGACATCATCATGACATCATCATGACATCACTTAAAGTGTTTCGAGCTTGAGTTTATATATTTTTTTTCTGACCCAGAAACTAGATTCAGCCTCACATACAGCACAGCAACTAAAATCTTTCTTTACATAGAACCTCAGAATTTCAAAAGAAGCATTTTGAAGTTAATTAAGAGAAGAGAGTCGCAGTAAAAACTAATTTGCTTTATAATTAATTAAATAAATAAATAAATACCCTGTAAATATTAAGAGCAGCATTTTATTTTGCCTGGATAGTTTTATTAAGCCTCTGATTAATCAGCCTGTTAAACTGTTCATACTTTTCACAATTTGTAGTCTTAATTAATGACTGTAGATCATTTTACTGATGTTTAACACACATAAATAATTGCAACACATTTTACCCTATAAAAAATGCAAATAATGATAATAAATAATAAGTTTTGTGGTTTTTCTTCCAGGTTCCTGTCGTAAGTGAGGCAACCGTGGCGTCTGTTAGCATTCAGATTAAATGGTTGACCAAAGTGGAGAACAAAGCGACGAAGATTCTCATCATGCCTCCGACTCAGGTGACCATCATCGAGACCGACAAACCCATCTACAAACCCGGACAAACAGGTAACGACACGTCACGAACGCTTTTTATACTATTTAAAGTTGAAGTTTTTTTTTTCATTTTTCATTTTTTCACGTCCCTGTGAACGAGCTGTTACTATAGCAACGATAGCAATAAACATTTTATTCTCACGTTCAGCTCTGAGTTACACCGGATATGATTTAATCACGTGTTTAAAACACTGAAATGAATCTATTTTTTTTTTTCTGCAGTGAAATTCCGTGTCGTCTCTCTGGATTCCAATTTCTTCACCTACAATCAAGTGGTACAAAGACACCGATCATTTCTCTGAATACACAGTGATTTATAAATCATAATAATAATCATAGTCATATTAATCATATTCATCAATAATTATAACTGCATTTACACTTTTATTACACAGAATATTCACTCGACTCACTTAAACAGGTTTCAATTAAAAAAGGTTACGAATACTAAAGAGTCTACAATATAAATAATTAAAAAATAAAGACGTGAACTGAGTTAATGTGGAATGTTTAAGGATATAATACTGATGATTTATGAATTCGGGATTCATAGAAAGTGTTAATATAAATGTAAACATCTTGTATAATTAACATAATTTCTTTTCCTTCTTTTTCCAGTTTCCAACAATAGAACTGCAGGTATGATGTCGTGAGCAATCACATTATTAACACTTCAAATAAAAGTCTGTGCTTGTAGAAACACAGTATAGAAATGAAACGTCATGTTATTTTCATATTATCTGATTCTTCTGAGCTCCTGACCTGGTGTAATGTGTTTGATTGCTTCAGGACCCGAACTCGAACCGTATCGGTCAGTGGCTGAACGTCTCCACGAGCAGCGGCCTTGTAGATCTGTCATATCCCTTAAACTCTGAGGCCACGAACGGATTTTATGTCATCACTGTCAGGAAGAACAATCTGGAAGAACTCAGAGAACAATTTGAGGTCAAGGACTACGGTCAGGAGCAGTTTATTATTATTATTATTAATGTGTGATGGAACACTGTTCATTTAACATTTTACTTTGATTACATTTTAATTCCTCCTGAAATAAGATGTTTGTAACACAGATAAGAATTCTAAAATGTAATTTGGTCATTTGTCTGCTCAGCTGTTCTACAGCCTGGTGTGGGCTTTATATCCTCATTATTCCGTTTCAGTTATTAGTTAAAACGTCTAGAGCTGGTCTCGAACTTCCACTGGGAATCTGTCTCTATTAATACTCAGGATAAACCGAAAAGAGCTGTCACTGTGACGTAAGCAGTCAAAACCAACCCATCAGAGAGAAAGAGAGAGAAAGAGAAAGAGAGAGAGAGAGAGAGAGAGAGAGAGAGAGAGAGAGCACGTCAGGTGTGGCAAATCTGTGGTGGATGCCAAAGAATTCTTTCTTGACCAGATGAAGATCCTGATGAAGGTAGGCGTGTCTGTGTCACTGATCAACAGAATTCTTCACCAAAGAAGATATCAAGATCGACACCATATAAAACTCTTCGAATCTGGCATTTTTGATGTCCAGTGGAACTGATTCTCTAAAATCTATTGATGATGTAACTACTGAGAAAAGCAGCAGGAAGAATTCTGATGAGTGTAAAGTGATATGATCTCACAATCAGACAAATAGATCAAAACTCACAGGACAGATCTTCTCAGCACGGATGGACAATGGCCAAGAATTTCTTAAGGTAAAGAAACAGAATGTTCTACAGTGACTGAGTCAATCACATGAGAAGAATCCTGCTGAGCTGCATTTCAATTCCTGAAAGTAAGACTCAAGACAAAACATGCCAAAAACAAGAAGGAACTGACCTGGTAGAACATCACCAGGGAAGAAACCCAGTGTTTGGTGATGTCTGTGGACCCCAGACTTCAGACATTCAGTGAATTCCCCCTGAGATGGATGTAAATACTGTCAAATAAACGCTCTGGTAGACAGCTAACAATGAAAATAACTCTCACTATCCAAATGTACAGGATATGGACATGGTTATAGATAACGGTGTAGACTATATTTGTTTGAGAGAAACATTCTACACTCTCAGCTATAATTGTGTTTAAAAGTGCTTGGGCCCCTACGATCACTGCTTCTGGCACTGTATTGTACTGAACTTTTCAATTTTCGTACTCGTTTATTCTGTCACACAGTTCTGCCCACATTTGAAGTGACGGTCCAGCTTCCTCCGCTCATAACCGTCATGGACACGAACGCTACGCTGAAAGTGTGCGCAAGGTGTGTGTTCACGACTCAGTAATGTTCTGATGTTCTGTAATGAGTGTTTTGGTGTAGAAACTTTCGATCTTTATACTGTGTTGCTCGGCCATGTTGAATGAGGAAGTGCAACACTTAATGGAGTAAACAAATCAGGATAATGGTGTTTAAAACCTTGGACTGGTGTGGAAACTGTACATCTAATAATGTTCCTGTAAAATAAGCATTTTAAACCCATACACGTGTCATTATAATGGTATAAACTCATTATTTAGTGATATTTGTTGTCCATTCTCCACAGATATACGTACGGGAAGCCGGTGAGCGGCGTGGTGAAGGCCAAAGTCTGCCATAACAGTATCAGCTACTGGTGGTTCAGGGATCCAAGTACCCAGGCACCAAACATCTGCCAAAATTATACCATGCAGGTCAGTCTGCTTACTGGAAACTCCTAAAAATCAAGAGAAAATGTTCCTAAACAAAGCAACTACACCGGAATCTCAATCCTGAAGAAATTCAGAAAAAATTCTGGAATTCAGTAAACTGTGCTAATCACTGTAGGCATGCTAATTACAGTAATCATACTTCAGGATGAACAGTACCATCACAGGTCATTAATAAACGTGTTTTTGTTTCAGACGGACAGGACGGGATGTGGACAACAGGTTCTAAATCTGAAGGAATATGTGATAACGGATTTAGGCTACGAGAACGTAATCAACGTTCAGTGTGAAGTGGAAGAACATGGGACTGGTAAGAGATTCAATTTATTG
This sequence comes from Bagroides melapterus, assembly GCA_028566695.1. Taxonomy (NCBI): domain Eukaryota; kingdom Metazoa; phylum Chordata; class Actinopteri; order Siluriformes; family Bagridae; genus Bagroides; species Bagroides melapterus. Next base: position 694,582 of record JAOTRN010000035.1, read on the forward strand.
TTTAGTGTTTAAATGAAAAAATATATTAATAAAAAAAAATAAAGAAATCCAAACTGAAATATTTATATTTCATGAATATAAAAAATAAAAACATTTAAAGCCTATTTCTATATAATAATTTTTCAGATATTTAAGTGATTTTTTTCCTATTTTTTTCTTTCTTTCTTTCTTTCTTTCTTTCTTTCTTTCTTTCTTTCTTTCTTTTTTAAAATATATTTTCTTCAAATATTGTCTTTAAATATTATATTTGCTTTTTTTCTTTTCTTATCTTTTCTTTTCTTTTCTATTCTTTTTTTATTATTATATTGTGATCCCATAATAAGCAATATATAATTTTGTATAAATCCCGTATTTTACGTTACTGGTATAATATCTAACACATAGTGACATCCTGTAGCTAGCGGATTAGCATTGTGCACTGAACTTCATGTAGCTCCAGCTGTGAAATGAAAGAAATCTCTTTCTCAAACTTGTCTTTGATCAGCAGAAACGTTTCTGACTTTGTCCTCACCTGGAATATTTGACTATTTATTTCTCTTGTAGGCGTGCTTATGAAGGGTTCAGGAAGCTCCAGTATAACAAATAACATGGCCATGATTTCATTTGAGGATTCACCAACAACGTATAAGCCTGGAATGATGTATGAAGGAAAGGTAATAATCATACGGACCTGTTCACTGATCATTACACTGCACTAGAGCACTAGTTAACCACGCTGGTTAGGTGAAGTGAAGTATTTAACCAGGTTAAAGTTCACCAGCAACAAACATGAAGTATTTTGTGTTAATAAAGCTAATGTAAAGTTTTGTAATATAGTGTATAACTATAACTAGTAGCTGACCACGCTAGCTTGCTAGTTTAAATCAGGTTAACTATTCACACTATGGTAGTAATATGGTAATTAAAATCAGTATTATGAGCTCCTTCGTACATCGATCCCATTTCTCTTTTTCTTTTAAAGCCTACATTTGATTCTGATCTTTTTCTTTAATATTCCTGTCGTTTATCATCAGATTAAAGTAACAGACACAAACTCCAATCCTGTGAAAAGGAAGCCGGTGTACATGACCCTGACTTACAGTGATAATATAAACACACTCAGCCCCCTGATTACAAACGACGAAGGGATCGCAGACTTTTCATTTAACACTGAATCATGGAGTCTGGAGTCCGTCTCTTTAAAGGTGAGTCTTTAATGCATTATTTTTCCCATGAGAAAAGAGAAGACTAATTAAAAGAGAAGTTAACACAGATTTAAACGTGCCATTTTTATTTATTTATAATTTATTTTTTTTCTTTATAAATTTGCCATTCACTATGAAATGCGTTTAATTGAAGATTTTATTTAATCAGAATACATCAAATATGTTAGGAGTCATTTAATCTGAACGTAACGATGTGGAAGAAAATTCTATTTCAAAAAATAATATTTGTTAATAATATAATTAATATTGCTAATAACCAAGATGAGGCTAGATACTGAGTGTTTTTCAGTAAATATTGTAATATTTTATTATAAATAATGTGACAACGTGACATACGTTTTATTCCAGATTAACAATTACAATGGGAATGTTGGATAATCTCCATGACCCGAGCTGCTGTGTTTCCATGTTGAACTAGCTCCTTCCATGTTGAACTAACACCTTCTCCCCTGTTTGTTTTATGTGTGAAAAAAAAAAACGAGTTAATGATTTCAAAGATCGAGACTTAAAAACACTTTTGTACGTCGCTCTGGATAAAGACGTCTGCCAAATGATGTAATGTAAATGTTACAGTGCTTTACTTCCTGTTTTACTCTTCATTTTTAGGCATACTTTGAAAAGACTGAGAGCGCCGCTCCCTATAAGGACAACCGGCTCGTACCGTACTACCCCACCGCCTACCTGTGGCTTCAGCCCTTCTATTCCAGGAGCCAGAGTTTTATTGAACTGAAGCGCAGCTCGAAGCCTTTCAGCTGTGACAAGAACACTAACGTTGTGGCTGAGTATCTGATCCACGACAAAATAAAACAGAGGAGCTTTTCCTTCTTCTACATGGTGCGTCGTCTGACTTTCGTTAGAACTTTAGAACATGAGATCGTTTAACACATGCTGAATTTGTGGTGGTTATATAATCCATAAGCCCTAGGGTCCCCTATATAGGGGTGGGGCGGGTTAACTATGTAAAGCATCTACAACAATAATCTCACGTGTGTTACCTTTATTTATATCAGAATTATTCAAATCCACCTTGTAGTTTTTGAGATTTACTCATTTAAAGTTGAGCTTGGAGTTTTCAAGCTAGAGGCTCAAAAATAGGCTGAGGGTTAAAGAGATTAAAGATTATTGGGAATAATCAAATATGGAAAATTCAATATTCCATTTGATTCTTTTTTTAAGCGACTCTTTCTCCTGTGTGTCCTGTAGGTGATGTCCAGAGGACATTTAGTTCTACAAGGACGTATTTCGGTGCCCGTCAGCCATAGACAAGGTTTGTAAACAATCCATAAACAAACTCCCCACAGCGTAAAATAGAAAATCGTGTATTTTACAACAGTTAGTGCTGTGTAAAATTAATTCTTTAATTTTTAAAAAAAACTTTTTTTGAATGATGATTTGTGGATGCTGAATTCTGAAAGTCGATCTGATCTGTAACAGAGATCAGGGGCAGAGTGTTTGTGCCCCTGAAGAGCCTCGACAGGTTGCCCCCGGTGGCTCAGGTGGTCCTGTACACGCTCCTTTCCAGTGGTGAGGCTGTGGCAGACAGCATGAACTACCCCATTCAACCGTGTTTGACTAACAAGGTCAGAAATTCAGTCTGTCTATATTATTATTATTATTATTATTATTATTATGATGCTACCACCACCATGCTTCACAGTATATTCAGGGTGGGGTTTCTGATAGATGATGTCGTGATCTTTCAGGTGTCTCTGAATTTCAAATCTCCTTCTGAACTTCCTGGTGATGTGACGTCACTGAACCTTAAAGCTGCTCCAAACTCGCTGTGTTCAGTCAGAGCCATCGATAAAAGTCTCCTGCTGCTGCAACCGGAGAAGGAGCTCACCGTGGAATCTGTGAGTCAATCGCTTCAGTCATTCAGCTCGTGTTGAAGGTGTTATAACGAGGGTCTGAATGTACGAGGCTCTGGAGTCTGACAGATCAGGGGTTAAATCTACAGTCCAGCTGGAAGAACTTTTGCTCCATTTTGAATTTTAGGACAAATGCTTAATGAGAAATTCTATTTTTAATAATAATACACAAAAATCCATTTATTATTCTCATAAAGTGATTTTTTTTATGCTTAGTTGTTATTTAATACAAAAAAAGCTAAACACTTAAAGTTAAAACAGGAGCAGAGTTTAAAATAACAACAATTGAAAAGAAAGTTAAAAAAAATGAAAAGTTAAAAGATTTAAAAGAATTAAACTGCATTTCAGTCAAAACAAAATCTAAAAATAAAACGATTTTTTAATAGTTTTCATGTTGGTAATTTTAATAATTAGTTGTAGTGGATTTCTATCACAATGACACATAATGAGGAATAACATCATGCCTTTATTCCAGGTGTTCAACATGCTTCCTGTCCAGATGTTATCAGGATATTCCTACATGGTCTATGAGGAGTATTCGATCCCGTGCCAAGACGATTCACCGATCCTGATTAAGCGAGCGGAGAGATCGATCGGTTATTTTCCTTACGGAAAAGTCGACGTGTATAACGTCTTTAGAGTAAGACTTCTTCTTACAGTAAACTAATTGATGAGTCACGTCATGATAATCAGTTATACAACAATAAATCTGTTACACTGTGGGCCACACACCTGTAGATTATAATTCACGACGTTAATGTGTTCGTTAGTTTGTGATTATTTGTGTGTATTACGTCGTGTTTGCTCTCAGGATGTCGGAGTGAAGATCCTGACCAACGCCGATATCAGATCTGCTCCTGTGTGCTCTGAAAACGTGCAGTTTGGGAAGTGTGAGTGGGAATTCTGCTCACGTTTTTATCAGCGTTAAAACAGTGACAGTATTTTAGATTGTTTTATAATTTAGAACTCGTTTTTCCATCCACAGCTGCTGTCATGAATGAACCAGCTCTCATGAAGGATTCTCTCATGGCATCAGAAAGTATTTCATTATCCGTCCTTCCAAACCAACCAGTTATTACAATCCGCAAATATTTCCCAGAGACGTGGATTTGGGATCTTGTTCCAGTCAGGTGTGTATGTGGTTTCATTAATGTTCAGATTTTTTCACTGTGTGTTACTGAGTCAATGTTATTTCCTCTACAGTCAGTCTGGAGTCACAGCCATTAATAAAACAGTCCCAGACTCCATCACTACGTGGCAGGCTGGAGCATTTTGTACGTCACCTGTCGGGTTTGGAGTCGCCCCGAAAACTGAGCTCACTGCCTTCCAGCCTTTCTTTGTGAGCCTCACCATGCCCAGCTCCGTCATCAGAGGAGAAGTGTTCACACTCAAAGCCACCGTCTTCAACTACCTCCGAAGCTGTATGATGGTGAGCTGAATAATTTCATCTAATGATATTCTCTCAGATCAGTCACTTCTCATGAATATGTGCTGCATCAATACGACACAACATTCAGATGGATTTCAGTTTCCTTCAAGGGTCTTAGTGACTCTGTCAGGAGATCTGCTCATTTTTTTGACTTTTATTATTAGATCTTACTGACCTCAACTCAATACAGCCTTCTAGCTGCTGGTTATACAGCTGAGTCTACAAACACATCACTGATCTACATTACTAGAAAAACACAAGACAAGGATGATATAAGTGTTCAGTAAAGATGTAGATCTTCAGTCTCCTGTCTTGAAGGTTCTCGTACATGACCAGATGACTTCATCAGGAATAAAGATCAACTGAAGAAAGTGATGTTTTTAAAACTGTGTGTGTTACAGGTGAAGGTGTCTTTGGCTGAATCAGATCAGTTCTCAGCAGCACCTTGTGATGACTGCAATTACACACACTGTCTGTGTGCTGAGGAGAGCTGGACCTTCTCCTGGACCATCACACCACAGCTTCTGGGTACAACAAAAACTTTTACACTTAAAGCTCATGAGTATTTCTTACGTCACATAAACAGGAAGCATTAAAGCAGCTTTCTGCTCTGTTCCACAGCTGTGTCTGCTGAAGTAAATGAATCACAATCACGTCGTATTTTACATTTTTGCAGGAGAATTTTCTGGTATTGTTGGTGGTTTGTGGATCTGTAATGAAACATAAAACAAGAGTATAAAAAAGAGCCTTAAGAATTAAAGAAACTATCATTACAATCTATCATTTTCTTGCTGTGTTGTAGGTGAGGTGAACCTCAACGTGACGGCGGAGGCCGTGCAGTCGTCCGTACTGTGTGGTGAGACTGCGGTTACTGTACCACAGACAGGACGCATCGACACGGTCATTAAGACGCTGCTAGTGCTGGTGATGACTTTATTACTGCTAAAAATAATTATTTATTTTAATCATGAGCTCCTCTGACATTCTGCAGACAGGAAACACTTCTTACTGTTACACAGTGTACAATAAACTCAAAGTTAATATTATTTGTAGATTTAATTATTTTGGAGTTATTGATGGAGGAAGTTGTGTAAATATTAACACTGATTTTGACTGTAAAGTTTCTGCAGTGTTTAAAGCTGTGATTGTGATTGTATTTTATTCTGATGTCATTTTCAGGCTGAAGGAACCAAACAGTATAAAAGCTACAATAAACTCCTCTGTCCATCAGGTCAGACACACACACACACACACACACACACACACACACACACACTTTATTTATCAATGTTGGTTGTAATATTTTATCTCTCCTTTACAATTGTTCACTGAGAGAATATTTCATGTAAATTGCTCTGTATATAATAAAATAGATACAATACTTAATACTTAAAATGATTAAAAGTCTGTTCTGTAGAATTTGAGCTGGAACTGAATCTTAGAAAAAAAAAAACTACACAATAAACAGCACAGAAACAATGAAGGGATTAGGGAAGAGAGTCAAGAGACTAGACAAGGAGAGAGAATCAATCTAGAGACAAAACCTTACCACAAACATAAACTCAGACATGAACTAAGAGCTCCAGCAAACGAGGAGAGTGAAACGGTGAGTAAGCCTGACCTCTAGCGGTTCGAGGAGGAATCGTCCCCCTGTAGCCGGATAAAGGAGCGCTAACTCCAGTCCAGGTGTTTTAGTCTATAGTTTATTATTTTATTACTCAAAAGAGATCAGATCGAATGATCTAAAGGTACAGATGTATTAAAAATGTTGGACAAGATGAAATTTAAAACCTCCAGCTGAGAAATAACATCTTACTCTCAGATCAGTTTGTCATCTGTAGTTTTTCTATTCAGTTCAATTCAAATTTATTTGTATAGCGGTTTTAACAATGGACATTGTCTCAAAGCAATGTTACAGAACATGAATATAACACAAAGAGTTTATGATTATTTTCTCACATGTTCTCTCTGTTTTCTCCTCTGTTAGGAAGTGCAGTTGTACAGACAGTCTCACTAAACCTGCCTGAGATCATGGTGGAGGGTTCGGCCACGGCTTCTGTCTCCGTGCTGGGTGAGATTCTGTCATCAGTTCATCCAGTGTTGGAAATATGTGACGTTAAAAAAACGGAACAATGTCATTATCAGTCCCCCAGAAGACGCAGTTGTTCACTCGATATGAAACGTTGTGGACTTTTCCTCTGTTTTATCTTTAAACATGGAAAGGAAAGAAGAAACACACGAAAGAACCACAATCATCTCACAAATGTTTTTTATAATGTGTGCTGTTCAGGAGATCTGATGGGTCGAGCTCTACAGAACCTGGCGAGTCTCCTGGCGATGCCGTACGGCTGTGGAGAGCAGAACATGCTGCGCTTCGCCCCCAACATCTTCATCCTGCAGTACCTGGAGAGCACCAACCAACTCACTCCTCAGATCATGAACACAGCTCAGACCTACCTCGTGACCGGTCAGGATTCTATTCAGTATTACAAGCTGAAGTTTGGACTTTCTTTCTTCTGTCTGAATTTAGAGATTTAACTAGTAGTTGAGAATTGACAGTAGATCTGTGTGTCTCATCTCCTACACAGGATATCAGAGAGAGCTGACCTACAAACACACTGATGGATCTTACAGTGCTTTTGGGATGAGCGATGCATCAGGAAACACGTGGTGAGGCTCAGAGAAAACAACGATCCTGTGAATCAGTCGTTGCTATTAATTAACATCTTCGATAATCCATGCATTATCATAATTTGTGGCATTTTGTTGATTTTGTATGGAATTATTTACTCTATTAACTCTAAATAAGGTAATTTAATTAATCAACATTAGAAGATGTTCATTGTTTACTTTAGAGAATCATATTCACATTTGCATGTTTTGTAAAGTTTTATTGGTATAAATAAAGCTTGTGTAGATAAAATTTCCTTTTATTTGACACCCAAAGCTGAAATGATTCTGATCCGTTGTGTTAATGTTCTCAGGCTCACGGCGTTCGTGATGAAATCTTTTGGAAATGCGAAGAGATACATCTTCATAGATCAGGTGTTTATAGATCAGGCGAAGGCCTGGCTCGATCAACAGCAGCAGGAAAACGGATGCTTTGAGTCAGTGGGACAACTTTTCCACACCGACATGAAGGTCAGGAGATCAGACACTGAGTCTGATACCATGTTCTGTTAGAGGACAGTAATAAATGTGTGATGAAGCACAGTTACTGTTACCTCCCAAAACACTGACATATTAATCATCTCTGTCTCTTTTGCTCTCTCTCTCTCTCTCTCTCTCTCTCTCTCTCTCTCTCTCTCTCAGGGAGGAGTGAATGATGAGGTGACCCTCACGGCCTACATCACAGCTGCAATGTTGGAACTCAATTACAGCGTAACAGTGAGTAAATAATTTCAAAAAAAAGAAAGTCATTTAAAATAGAACTGACCACATCCTGATTTAAAACAACATTCTTCATGTGTTAATCTACGTGTTGCAGGATCCTGTGGTGAATAAGAGTCTTACATGCCTGAGGAACTCCTACACTCAGGTGAACTCCATCTACATCAAGACTCTCCTCTTCTACACCTTCACCCTCGCTGGAGATCAGGGGATGAGGAACTCACTCATCTCAGACCTGAGTGCACAGGCCATAATCTCAGGTTTGATCCTACATCTAATTATTAAAATAGGCTTGACCATGGGTCTGTAAAAATAACAGAGATATCATCAGTCAAACGATATTTACAGAAACTTATTCAGAGACTACAATGTGAACTTTAAATCCTTATTTAAATCTCTGGAGTCTGTTGTGGATTCTGTCATTTGATGGAGAATAAATGTTTATTGTTTGTGGTGTGTGTTTGGTTTGTTTGGTGTGTTGTGTGTGGTGTGCTTGGTGTGTGGTGAGTTTGGTGAGTTTGGTGTGTTTGGTGTGTGGTGCATGTGGTGTGTTTGGTGTGTGGTGTGTGTGGTGTGTGTGTGTGGTGAGTTTGGTGTGTGGTGTGTGGTGAGTTTGGTGTGTGTGGTGAGTTTGGTGTGTGTGGTGTGTGTTTGGTGTGTGTGGTGTGTGTTTGGTGTGTTTGGTGCGTGTTTGGTGTGTTTGGGGTGTGTTTGGTGTGTGTGGTGTGTGTTTGGTGTGTTTGGTGCGTGTGGTGTGTTTGGTGTGTTTTGCTGCTCTGTGGAGTTTGTTAGTATTTGTTCTGGTTTGTTTTTGAGGGATTTTTTTCTTCAGTATTTCTCTAATATCTCCCTCAGGTGGTGGACGACACTGGAGCAGAGTGAGTGATGGGTCAGTGACGGACTCTTTAGACGTGGAGATGACCTCGTACGTTCTTCTGTCTCTGATGTCTGGACCCGAGCTGCCCGGGTTTGATCTGGGTTACAGCTCCAGTATCGTCCACTGGCTTTCTCAGCAGCAGAACGCCTTCGGAGGCTTCGCTTCTACACAGGTACAAATCATCAACATTAAACACTAAACCAGGTGAAGAATGTAACAGGCTGCTCAGGTAGGTGCCCCAATTTTGTGTAAAATAAAAATGGAATTTCAGAAATGCCTGCATTTATGACAGAAGGCAATGTTAGAAAAAAATTATAAGGATTATGGAGTAAATAACTTTCCATCGTTTCCATCCTCTAGGACACTGTGGTGGCTCTTCAGGCTCTGACTAAATACAGCTTCATCACCTACAGTCCAGCAGGATCTGTAACAGTCACTATAACATCACCATCAGGGCTGAGTAACACCTTCACCATCGATCAGAGTAACAGGCTGCTGTATCAGGAGAGTGAGCTGCAGGAGCTTCCTGGAGATTACGACATTAAAGCAGAAGGGAAAGGCTGTGTGTACGTACAGGTCTGTATATCACCACTTCACACTTTACTCTTTTATCCATTATTAAGTCATTAATTTATAAACTCAGCAGGTCAGTTTGGGACGATGAGTTGTGTTAATATTTAGATTTGTTTTTTTTTCAGTTCACTTTGAGCTACAACATCCCTCCTCCTCCTGACAACTCTTCATTCATCATCTCAGCTTCAGCGTCTGGAAACTGCAGAGTCCCAACTCCATCTCTTGAAGTGACCATTAATGTCATGTGAGTTCTACTGTAACTCCATAATCTACAAGAATAATAAAGAAAGAGAAGCTTTTAAAAAATAATGAAGTAATGAGAAGTAATGTGTTGAGTTTTGAGTGTTAAAGACTATAATCTACTCTTCAATAATTATAGATGATAATGTCTGTTCATCATATGAAGAAATCAAGAAGATGAAGTATCTCAGAATTTCAATAATGAATGATCTTGTAATTTTAGGTATAACGGTAAACGACCGAAAACCAACATGGTGGTGATGGAAGTCAGACCTCTTTCTGGATTTACGGCAGACGTGACATCTGTGACTCTTGTGAACGTAGAATCCAAAGTAAAAGTTGTTATAATCCTCAAATGGACTAAAATCCTCAGATTTCATTCATCTTTCACAACATCATCTCATTCAGCGTTTATCTTATTGCTGATTCAGTTGTTTTGTATTTCTTTTGTCGCTGTTTTTTCCAGTCGAAAGACGGAGCTGTGAAACGTGTGGATCAAATCGAGGGCAGCGTCATCATCTATCTGGATGGAGTAAGAACACGACACTATTTTATCTCCTACAGCATTGATACTGAATCACAAATCATGATGTGAGTCATTCATTTAAACAGAACAGAACAATTCATTTTGTTGAACTCTGTTTCAGCTGACAAAGGGACAGGAGAAAGTGTACGCTCTCACCATCGTCCAGGTTGATGGAGTAGATCATCTGAAACCAGCCGTTGTGAAAGTTTATGATTACTACGAGACCGGTACGTGTCGTTGTTTTATTCGCTCTACATTCAGCTTTAACACATAGCTGTGTGTTTTGTGTGTGAATTAATGACCTAAAACATGGTGTCTGTTTTTTTTCTCCTTCTCTAGGTGACATGGCCGTAACTGAATACGTCTCACCGTGTCCATTTCAGTGACAGACTGATCAGCAAGACATTTGTTTCGTCTATGGACAAATCTCCACAAAACGTTTTGTTTTTGTCCTTTTTGTTTTAACTATTTAGTCGTGAAAATTCAGTTATAGATATAATGTCAGTTCAGAAGAACATTTTTATCACAATTCGTATTTTCCATCTATAAGATTCTTTCTAGGTCAACATATGAGTGACATTACAGCGTGATGAGGAGCAAAACAGGTTCAAAGCAGAACAGAGTCAGTTGTATCTCCACTTTCAGACTGTGTGTTTGGGTTTACTGAGGAAGATGTTATTAAAAAAGAAGAAGGCCTTGAAGTTCTCACCATCTTCATCATCGCTCAGTCCTCACAGTAGAACAAGACAATTTCACAAATACATTAAAAAAGTTAATTAAATGAAGAAATAAAGGTATGTCCTAATCTGACAGAAACACATCCACTGTTCTTCTTCTCTGCTGAACACCCTCAGATAATAAACACTGTTAAAACCACATTAAATCATCTCAGTGTCTCGTCTCTCTCATCTCCAGCTGATTAACAGGACAGAGTCCACCATCACACTGAGCTGTACTGAAGATAAGTGAATGAAGTCTTATTTATCACTCCATCACTTTCACACATGAGCTCACAGAACACACCGATGGTCACAGCTCCGGTCTGGTGCTGATGTTCTCATGACCTTCTCATATCTAGGAGCCTAAGCGGAACTGAATTCACTTCATATCTCATTATGAAGAGTTTACTCTGTTTGTTCTGGTGTTACTCTGTTTATTCGTATCTCTTGAATTGACATGTTTTGAGTAGTCTAGAGCTTACACTCAGTGTTTGCTGTTTTATTGTGTTTTGGAGGGTAATTCATGAAGTTTGTATAGATTCCTTCTAGCTTACGTATCATGGGAAAAGTCTTCCACACAATGTGTGCTTAAAATGTGTAATAGACAAGCATTCTAAATCTATATGTTTTCAGAAATAAATATTAAAAATGTACCTATGTTTACATCACAATCGAACGAGACAATTTCAAACTTGAAACGATTCTCTCTCTATCTGTCTATCTCTCTCTCTCTCTCTTTGAGGACTGTTTGTCCTGTCAGGAGGAGGAGAAGTGTACAATCTGACCCTCAATCTGATCATTCATATCTTAAATGTTGCTGTATATTTGTTTTCTGACTCTCTCACTGACACTTAACATAGATTGTGAAACTAAATCTGATGAAGAATTTTTACAGGAAGTAATTCATTTCATTCTATTCTATTCACAAAGTTGTATTAGTTCTATATCAAGTGGCCAGTTCCCTTTGCTTCACCTAATTTCCAGATTAGCTCACCTCTGATGTGCTCCATCCATCTTAAAGCATCATTGTTAATCCCCTTTATTAGATATTGAAAACAAAGAAAATGAAAAAAAAAAAAAACATTCAGCACAATACATTTATATACTAATATACATTTTATATATTTTTAATTCACACCCCCCAGTGTCACCCAAATGAGGATGAGGTTCCCCTTTTAGTCTGGTTCTTATTCTTTTTCCATCTAAGGGAATTTTTCCTTGCCACAGTCACCTCAGTCACCTCAGACTTGCTGGATGGGGAGATATATATATATATAAAGTTTAGAATTTGTTAAGGTATCAAAAATTAATATATAGAAATGTAATGTGACGGTACTTAATATAACCTTAACATACTTTTTTAAATAAGTAATTTAGCAATATAAAGGTTATTCTCTCTACCAAATTTCAGATCAGTAGGATTTACTTAGAAATTTAAAGTTCTCTATGAATGACCATAACTTAAACAGAATAATATAAAAAGTATAAATATTGTGGTAAAATCAGTGAAACATTACACTGAATCATAGAACTACAAGAAATAATAATAAATCCACACAGTACATCAAATATCTGTACACTGTATTTACACTGTGTGTCTTTAGAAAGGCTCGTGTGATATGTGATTGATGTAATTAGTACAAAAACACAATTGTTTTTACATACAGTGAACATACAGTTCAAGGGCAGATGAAGTGATAGAAGAGGGAGGTGCTCACAAAACACATGGAAACATATTTATGTGGAGTGAAGTTTAATAACAACCCCGAGTGCTCTGAGATCATCTTACCTGGTATGATCGTGAGCGATTCTGCTCCAGGATGGGTCCTTCTAGAGTAACGTTCACCCTTTTTTTGCTTTTTTCAAGCAGCTTGCAGGCAACCGCCACAGACAAGTAAGAATTCTCAGAATTGTTTTTATATTATTATTATTATTATTATTATTATTAAAAAGATTTAAAAAGTGCTGAAATTTAAGTAAATCAGACTACAGGAATGAGATTTAATCAGAGTGAGTCAAATGATTAAGAAAATATACTCTCAAAAGTAATAAACATTTTACTAAATTCATTTAATGATTCTTTTAGAATTGGTTCTGAGATTTTCAGAGAAATATGTTAAGTGACCAATGCAAATGGTCCTTTTTACTACATACACATGTACATTGTGATCACATGACTCGTTAATGTATTGCTTTTTATACACCAACCAGATAGGATTATGTATTTTTAAAGCCCTAAACAAAATAATTTCTAATATGATTGTATCAGATTAATACAATGTGAATTTATTACAATCACAATCTTTTCAAATTTGGCTGCCTTCCTGGACTGATTTGTTAGTTTTTTGCAGGTACAACTTTGCTCATTTTGAAAAAAGTTATAGTAAAATCTAGCAATTATGTTGATACTGATTTTTTAGTATGCATTTGTACTTTATTGAATCAACTAATAATAAATGTATATTTTATAGAGAATGTTATAGTAAAATTGTGTTCACTATATATGTGAAAATATGATAGTTTACCTTATTACTCATCACTGAATTAGATTTAACAGATTTTACATTTAAGTTTTGTAAAACTAATTAAAAATTAAAATTTCATCTTAATCTGATTTTTACCCGATTTCAACCTAATTCGATTGAAAAGTTTAATAAACTATTTATATAAACTATTCAATGGCAATAATCTGCACCACAGCAGGAATTTGAGCAAACATCATCAAATGTAATTAACCAAACATAAACGTCCATCATCAAAATTATTTGATTGTAGGCAGCACCTTCCCCTATGATTATCAATTTTTAAATTTTATGTACCCTATTAGATATATAAAATATAGAAATGAGAATTATAAAATATGCTGTAAAGTCTGCATATGTGTATTTACAGGAAAGCAGCTACACCTGGAACGAACACAAAAAATACAAGTACGTCTGACACTGGAAAAGTGGTAGACACAAGCACCACTAATTTGGGAAAAGCCAATGGTACAAGCACATCTGACACTGGAAAAGTGGTAGACACAAGCAAAACTAGTTCGAGTAAAGCCAATGGTACAAGCACAGCTGACACTGGAAAAGTGGTAGACACGAGCAAAACTAGTTCGAGTAAAGCCAATGGTACAAGCACAGCTGACACTGGAAAAGTGGTAGACACGAGCACCACTAATTTGGGAAAAGCCAATGGTACAAGCACGTCTGACACTGGAAAAGTCGTAGACACGAGCAAAACTAGTTCGAGTAAAGCCAATGGTACAAGCACGTCTGACACTGGAAAAGTGGTAAACACGAGCACGACTAATTCGGGAAAAGCCAATGGTACAAGCACGTCTGACACTGGAAAAGTGGTAGACACGAACACAACTAATTCGGGAAAAGCCAATAG
>JAOTRN010000035.1:708895-721206 GCA_028566695.1 Bagroides melapterus
TGTAGGGAATGGTCTTGTACATAATAATGCAGACATCAGAAACTTATAGAACAAAATCTGTACTACAGATAATATGGTGCCTAAGACTTTTGCACAGTACTGTATATTGGTCTTTTGACTATGGAGTTTTAAATAATTTTAAAATCTTAAGATAAATGTGTAACACAATGGTGACAATAGACCTCACTCTGACCTCCATCATATAAAATAAACACTGTGTCTGTTATAGGATGTAGATTTAACTGTTACTCTGATGATTAGATGATTATTTTCCTATAACAGAACGTCCCAAAGTTTCTCTCATAAAATTCATTTCTCTCTTATACAATAATTAAAAAGGTTTTTTGAATTAATATTGTTTACTAGCTACATCTCTTATACATACTCTCTCTCTCTCTCTCTCTCTCTCTCTCTCTGACTTTCTTTTTTCTATATTAAAGTTAAATTCTTACAGCTCTTTAGTAATAAAGTTCTGTAGAAAACACAACATTAATCACATTTCAGCTTTTATGCCTCATACAAGCAGAAAACATTTTTAATGATATTTCTATATATTTATTCTACATAACTAGAGTTTTGTAAGAATTGTAGCTGACGTATGTGTTAATGCTTGGAGTCAGACATCAGCCACTTTCAGTGTCTTTAGTTCGCTTGGCTTCAGCATCTACACAGCTTTAGCAGATGCTAGCATCACGCTAACATGAAACATGTTACTCATTTAAAATCAAGGTCATAACTTTCAGAATATGTCTAAAAATATAATTTACAGATTTTCTTATCAATGGATTTAATGCTGTTATATTTTTTCTCCAAATAATATTTCTACCTGGTTCACACTAACACACCACTGTGGTAGATTTGTGATTAGTCTTTATTTTTTAATACTAACTCTTGTTAATATTGAAATATGTATCAGTTAAATTTAGTTCCAGGTTTATTAATGTTTTTCTTTCCCAGAAACTGATGATGTAATATTATACCTGTCCTGTGATTGGTTCAGTGTGAAAACTCTTTGATTAACGTAAAACTGTGTTCAGTGTGTGCTTGTGGTTTTATTTCCATAATGCCAACTTTCTGTGGAAAAACCCCAGTGAACTGGTTTAGACATGGAAGTGAAGCTACAGGCGTCAGTCATGAAAGAGCAGGAGTTTCTGTTCTTCTGAACAAGTCAAGACCTGATTTGTTGTAAATGTTCAAGACATGAAGAAACTAAAGCCTGAGTCATGGTAACACTTTAATGTAATTAATAAGGTGCTCTAAGATGTGAAAGTTCATAAAAACACATCATAAATATTGTTATAAAAACTACTGAGCGTGAAATAACCACCAAAATTGACATTTTAATTTGTTTCAGGTTTTTGTAGAATTAAGTGACTTCTGAGGTTCATAACTTGATGTTCAGCAATCGAAATAAATTCTAAATAAATGAATTAGACTACTAAAGAACAACACACAACAGGTCATGCTGTTACAGAAATAAAACTCTACAGAGGTGGTGGGATACAACCTCAGACCACAGTGGAGTTTTAATAAATGATATATTAGACCATTTTGGCACCAAAATAAATACATAAATGATCTGAGGAATAAAACACTGTGTGTCATTCTGTTATTGTAAAATCTGTTAAAGTCTGTATCAATGATGATTATCGATGATTAAAAGCACTTTGTCGCTCTGGATAAGAGACTATGACAAATACTCTTAATGTAAATGTAAGAAATATGTCGAGTCCATCCAGTGTGAAAACACCCAAAATAATATATCACCTGGACTGTTATATACCCAGAGTGAAGCACAGAGTGGATCAGTGATGGTTTGGGCTACAAAATCATATCGTTCCCTCTGCCCACTACTGGTGCTAGATGGCTGCATCGCTGCCAAGGGTGCAGTGGCTGGTCCTAAACTCTGGAGCACCCTCAGCTCTGAGTTAACACTATTACTGACCTGCCTCTTAAAACTTTCAGTTTTTGTATATTTTAATGCTATTTTATTATCATTTTATTGTAATTGGTTTTATTTTGTTAATTATTTATTCATTTATTTTTATTGCTGTTAAGCACTTTGGTTTAACTTTGGTTGTTGTAAGGGGCTATATAAATAAAAAAATGGCATGTCTCTGTCATTCCACTGATGAAGTGATGCTGTACAGGACACAAAAAAGAGGCCCGACACCATTCTAATAAATTCTTGTGGTCTAAAGTTTTTGTTTCATTGTCCAACACCGACAGGGACATCTAGTGGAGATACAACAGGGACATCTAGTGGAGATACAACAGGGACATCTAGTGGAGATACAACAGGGCCATCTAGTGGAGATACAACAGGGACATCTAGTGGAGATACAACAGGGACATCTAGTGGAGATACTGAAGTATCACACTCAGACAATATGTGTATCAGTACAGTACAGAATTAACCCAATGGACCACATTTATCAGTCTTGTAGTATAATTGTGTGTAAATGTTGTTACACTGAAGATAAACTAAACATTTCTGTAGATTTACAGACTATCTGATGATGATAAAAGTCAACCAGTCAAAAGTGAATTAGAAGATTCACTGCACAGCTGATTTATATTTAGTAATGTCAATAAAAGTCCACAAAAGTCATTGCTCCTTTCTCCTTTTATATGTTCCATTACTTCATCCTAATTAAGCTGCTTTTTATATTTGTGTTTGTGTTTATTATGTGTTATTTTTCTATGTATATGTGTATTTTTAATGAACACTGCATTTCCTGTCTAAACACTACAAACTGTTTACAAATAAATTTATTCATTTCCAACATGCATTAAGTTAAGAAAGAAAATCAATAATAACCATTTGTTGAATTTTCACAGTTTGATACTTGAACAGTCTGATAACATCACAAGATAATCTGCTAAAATTAAAACTATACATATTAGAGTGACATTTGACCAAAGTGTCTATTAAAACTAAAGCCTCAGCTTTGAGTTTGTTAAGAACAGAAATAACTAGAAGTCAAGTATCCAGCTTTATTCAGAACTTAGACATGTACCTCCTAACAACCCTGTGTACCCATCAATGAAATCCACAGTTCCCTCTAGTGGAGGAATTGATTCATAGCAGGTTCACAGGACCAGCGAGCAGAGAGACAGAAGACATCAATCCATGGTGACATTGTGTATCATTTTAAGTGGCATGTAGGCATCATATTAATATGAAATCTTTGAGAAAACTTTAGCATATCAACGATTAAATGTTTTTTTTTTTTTGTATAAACCTATTAGAATGAGTGCATTAACGTAATTCCATCAACACAAGTGTTGATTAAAATTAGTGAGATTTTGTAAAAAGCACATTTTATGTTTAAAGAAAAAAAACAATTTGCCTTTAATTTAGGTGTGAGAGGTTGTATCGCTCTGAACACGGTGTGAGTCTGATCTATTCTACTCTGCCTGAACTAAAACAGAAATAAACCTTACTGGCCCTTTAAGAGCCGAACAGCGACTCGGTTCTTCCGCCGCTGCTGCAGCCGATCAGAGAAATATAGATCCCTGCGGCTCGCATCACACATCCGCACCGATCATCAACGCCCTATTTCTCTACAGGTAATAAAACATCCACCTTTTTCTTTTAGTGTTTAATAACAATCACGTGTGTGTGTTTGATTAGATGAGTGTAGTGGAGGTTCTCACCTGGGTTTATACCTTTCTGTTAGTGACAGCGGCGGAATGACACACAACCGAGTGTTTGTAACAGGATGATGGAAAGCGCTGGGAATATTATAGGCCGGAATATTATATTAATTCTAATGTTGGTGTGTTATATTATGCATCAGTTTGTGTTATGTTCACGCGGTAGTGTATTAATAGCTTCACAAAGCCGGTAGAGAAAAAAAACATTCTTATTATGAGAATATTATCAAGCATTATTTTTATTGGGGTTTTTGTTCTAATCCTTGTATGAGATCTGAAACACTCTTACGTAATGAAATGATCATAGTCTGAACGCACGAGCTGCTATGCACACTTGTGTTGTAAGCAGAACCTACAGTTTGTGCAGAGAACCAAATACGTCATTGTTTATATCTCAAACCTTTAGTACGTCAGCATTTCCATTCACGCGCATATGTTGCACATATTACGTCAGATTGACCCTGAATATAATAAAGAAAATCGTTTTAAAACAACTGTTTTTATGATGGCTGGAAATGTTTCTACGCTTTACCTGCGTTAAAAACGGCAGGATATATTAATATTCATGATTAACGCCCATCATTCAGTCATCCAGAGATCACACAGTCAAGAGTTGTTGTAATTATTGTATTCGGCGCAGTTTTAAAAGAATTCTAACATCTGTTCAACATGTGTAAGACCATTTTTTCCCCAAGTTATTGTTCCTGCCGTGAAGTTGTTTATTTTATAACTGCATGTTGTGTTTTATTCCTCTTGTACCTCAACAGCTGGCCAACGTATTACATTTTTATAATGAATTATTTAAAAACTTATCTTTTTTAGCCATTTACAGTTGCATGTCATGTTGTGGAACCAGGAAACAAGTTAGTTCCAGTTCTGACTTATACTACAGCCGCTACAAACATTTCATCACATGTTCTGGAAGCCATCCTGTTCTAATGAATCTCTCTCTCTTCTTCTCAGGTCATCTTTGGAACTTGTTCAGTTCTGGCAGAAATGGATTAGTTGAGAGCGAGACCTCATTTCTGTCCACACTCTTTTCATCTCTATTGTTTTCTGTCCCTCACTACCTCACGATGGCGTCGTGCTCTCCAGCTGTGCGTTTTTGCCAGAAGCTGAACAGGCTGAAGACGTTAGAGGAGGACATGATGGCCACGTCTCTGAGGCGTTGCCTCTCCACACTGGACCTGGCACTGCTCGGTGTGGGTGCCATGGTCGGTTCGGGTCTGTACGTCCTCACCGGAGCCGTCGCCAAGGATTTGGCTGGACCAGCTGTTGTGCTTTCCTTCCTGGTGGCGGGCGTGGCTTCACTAATGGCGGCTTTGTGCTATGCTGAATTTGGAGCCCGTGTCCCCAAGACAGGCTCCGCCTACATGTTCACGTACGTCTCAGTCGGGGAGATCTGGGCCTTTTTGATTGGCTGGAATGTCGTTCTGGAGTATATGATTGGCGGCGCAGCGGTAGCTCGTGCCTGGAGTGGCTACCTGGACTCCATCTTTGACCATCGCATCCGGAATTTCACGGAAAGTCACGTAATGCGCTGGGACGCACCCTTCGTCGCCCGATATCCAGACTTCCTCGCAGCGGGAATACTGCTGATTGCATCTTTCTTCATTTCGTTTGGTGTGCGTGTCTCATCCTGGCTAAATCACATCTTTTCTATGGTCAGCATGATAGTCATAGCCTTCATCCTTGTCTTTGGCTTTGCTCTGGCTGATCTGGATAACTGGAGCGCTCGGAAAGGAGGGTTTGCCCCCTATGGCTTCTCAGGCGTCATGGCAGGAACAGCCACCTGTTTTTACGCGTTTGTAGGTTTTGATGTGATTGCTGCATCCAGTGAAGAGGCACGTGACCCTCGGAGGGCTGTTCCCATGGCAACAGCGATATCGCTAGCTCTGGCAGCCACAGCATACATCTTGGTCTCAATGGTTTTGACACTGATGGTCCCATGGAACACACTCGATCCAAACTCTGCACTCTCTGATGCATTCTTCAGGCGTGGGTACAGCTGGGCAGGCCTTATCGTGGCTGTGGGATCCATCTGCGGTGTGTATGACCGTGTGTGTGTTTATGCATGGCTCTGTCCGTCACTCCATATGCTGGAGGAAATGTTTTCTAACAATCTAAAGAGCTAATTAATAAAGTGCAACACTTTATTTAATTATTATTTAAGATACTGAGCCTTGTATGACTCAAGATTTGACTCCAGTACAAATCTCTAACGTGTTACTTGGGTGAAAATGATGATCCATCCCTTTTTTCCGGACATTTTTTTTTTATTTTATGTCTTATCTTAGCATTGTTTACTGTTTTATATTTAATGTTGTTTATATATTGTTTACCTGATCTTTTATGTTAATTCCTCTCCAGCCATGAACACGGTGCTGCTCAGCAACCTCTTCTCTCTGCCTCGCATCGTGTACGCAATGGCTGAGGACGGCCTCTTCTTCTCTGTCTTCTCACGTGTTAATCCTGTCACCAAAGTGCCCGTCATTGCCATCTTGGTCTTCGGCAGCCTCATGTCTATCCTAGCGCTCATCTTTGACCTGGAGGCTCTTGTCCAGTTCCTCTCCATTGGCACGCTGTTAGCGTACACCTTCGTAGCTGCGAGTGTTATCGTTCTGCGCTTTCAGCCTGAAAAACACGTTAGTGCTAAGAAAGATGCACCAGCGCCCTCGCCAGGGCAACAGAGCAACTCTGCCTCGGAGCTCAAGGAGGTATAGAATTAAACCTGCCACAATCTATCTATTATCTATAGAATTTTTTTTAATCAGGCCTTTTTTTTAGAAGTATGATTATTATAAAAATGACAATGTTTTTATTTTATATAAAGGTTCTTCTGATACTGATTCAAAATGTTTGTGATGATTCCTTTCTAAAAACAGGACAGCGGTGAGCTGAAGGAGTACGAGTCGTTTTCAGATAAACTTCGCTTGGTGGAGAGGCAGAAGGTCCCAGGTGCCCTTCGTGCCCGTTGGGAGCCGTACCTGGGTACCGTATTAGGAGACTGGGCTCCAGGTGAGGTGGTCGCGTTCAGTGTGTTGGCTCTGATGGTCAGCGCAGTGTCACTCTGTGCAGTGGTTGTTTTTGGACAGAGTTACCTGAATCTGCCTACATGGAGCTTTGTCCTGCTGCTGGTGATCTTCAGCTTGGCGTTCACCCTCAGCCTCATCGTTATCTCCGTCCATGAGCAGCAAAAGAACCTCAAGACCTTCCAGGTGAGAAAGTGTCACATCGTTATAAACTAAAACCCCCAGGCAATCGTCAGTCTGGTCACGAGTTTGAATTCCAGCGAAGGCATGAATGTTGGTAGATGGGAGTCTAAGAGGGTAAAAACTGTCCTGTTTTCTCGTGGCTTTGATGCTAGACAATCACAAGAAGACGTGACAGTGATGATTATGAGACGACTGTTAAAATTATTCCTTGCTGAACATGTAGTTAAGGAGAAATTTTCTGAGAACTTTCTGTTCGGAGGTTTCATCAATTCAGCATATTACTGAGTAAACCAGATAACAGTGCCTCCATTTTTGACACACAAGTGTATTTTGTCTACTAGAGATATTGTAAACGTGTTAACGGTCTCGTTTTTTAGCAGAAATTGTTCTTCAAGTACAGTTTGAAATGAAAAATATCTCCTTCGTTCCCTGTGCAGTTCAACGAGACACTGAGAGCTTGTTTCTTTTTTTATGTGTAATGTCTCATGATTAGGTAGAACAAGGAGCTTGAACAAAAGTGGACAGAGAATTGTGCCTTGAGGGACACCACATGCCACTGTATGATGGTTGGTGTGCGGTACAGCCGGTTTAATTAATATCCGATCTCTGATGTAGTGAGAGTGAATGTTCTATTCAGTCAAATATAAAACACTTTGGTTTAAAAGTGGTGTTTAGACGCTATTAAAATCCAGTCTCAGATGGTCCTACCCAAAAAATGGATAAATAAATCTCAGAAAAATGAGTCACAGTATTGAAGCAGAGGTCTTTAGAGAAAGATTCACCCATAATGACATCATAAGAGCAGTGTTATAGCAGATATAAAAGACACTAATGGAGCACTCAGGGCAACATGGAGTCTGATTCTCAGAATAAACTTCAAATAATCTGCATCTGAAGATCACACTCACATAATATTCATCCATTTTTACTCCAAACTGCTCTGATACTGTGTTTTTATGTATCATGTGATCACAGTATGTTTCAGTGACAATGACACAAACAATTAGTTCCTGTGACTGTTTGATGGACGTGAAGCTGTGTGTCAGATTATTTGTGCATGTGAAGAGTGTGTGTGATAAATGTACCTAGGTAGAAAACTAGCTTGCTTTAGAGTTAACTCAGCTTCTGAGTAGAACTACCTGCTACATGTTCATGAGACAGACGTGAAGCGGTGTGAGTGATGTGTTAATGTGAGGGTAGCTTCACTTTACTTTCCTAATGATTTAGACAGATGTTAGTATTATTATATCAGTATCATCGTATCTTAATATTTCTATAACTTTATTGTTGCTTAATGCTATAATGAAAATCTCAGACGTTGTAGCGATGTGTAACGTGGAGTCACTGGAGATTTGAGAGTAAAATACCAGACAAAATAATTACATCATTATTATATCATCATATGAGATTAGCGGAGAGCTTACTGTGTACATTTCCTTTAACAAATGTTATAGTGGTGTGTGTGTGTGTGTGTGTGTGTGTGTGTGTGTGTGTGGTTAAACAGGTTCCCCTGGTGCCATTTGTACCGGGTGCCAGCATCCTGCTGAATGTGTTTCTCATGATGAAGCTCAGTCCACTCACCTGGCTTCGGTTCACCATCTGGGTAGCTGCAGGTACACACACACACACACACACACACACACACACACACACACACACACACACAGACAGGTGCACAGTGTACTGTCTCTAGTCTAAATCCCTTCTTTGTGCTGTCATTCATCTGAGTGTTTTACTCCAGAACTCCTCCTTCTACACAAACAGTAAAATGATCCTCAGGATGGTGTGAGTTTAAAGATGTTAAACATCCAGGACACGTCTCAGTCCTAGCTCATGTTTACACTTCGGCTTTTTGAAACAGTTTTGATCAAAATCAAACACAGATGGAAAAGATCTTTAAGCCTCCTGACATCAACAGTGACGTCGACTTGTTCATGAGAGAATACAGCAGGAAGTAAACCAACAGGAAACAGGAAGGTGTGAAGAGAAACACACAGGAACTGGACCAAATGTAGTGACGCTGACAGAGTAAACAGACTAGAGATTATTGAGTGATGAAAGAGGATCACCAGTTAACAGAGAGAGAGAGAGAGAGAGAGAGAGAGAGAGAGAAGGGTTCTTTTGTGTGAAAGACATTTACTTGTGTTTTTTTCAGAGAAGATGAGACTCACTATTTACATTTTCTCTCTCTCTCTCTCTGTCTCTCTCTCTGTCTCTCTCTCTGTCTCTCTCTGTCTCTCTCTCTCTCTCTCTCAGGGTTGTTAGTGTATTTCGGTTATGGTATCTGGCACAGTAAAGAAGGCCTGAAGGAGCCCCAGTGTGTTTCCGCTCGCTACGTGGTTCTCCCCAGTGGGAGTCTGGTGGAAACGGTTCAGAACGTCCAGCCTGAGGGACACACACACGCTCACACACCCACCACAAACACTCCTACGGCGGTCGCCGCCACCGACCCACAAGCCAACAGATGATCTGTGTACGTGTGCAGACACGTGTAAAACGTGCAGAATTGTGTAGTGTGTGTATATGAGTGTGTGTGTGTGTGTGTGTGTGTGTGTGTTTTTATGCTTCTCCTTTACTGCCACAGTCTGTTCTGCCTGTCTGAGGATCATGACTAGGTTCTAGATTGGGGAACGTCGATTAGTTTGAGGAAACGCTAAGAGACGTGTGTGTGTGTGTGTGAGTGTGTGTGTGAGTGTGTGAGTGTTATATTTGTGTAGCTGTGACTCTTGAATCACTTCCTGTGTTGATTTATTACTGAGTTTTAGCCAAACAAAAGCAAAATTCTGAATCATTACTATGAACTGTTTATATCAGCAGTTATAAACTCTAATCCATCTCCACGTCCAGTTTATTACATTTATTTCTCAACATGGACACGAACACGTTTATTTATAACTTCTTTTCTGGAACACGACAAAAATGTGGTAGTCAAAAAACTGCTACCATTTTATCTCCAGTTTACTCTGTAAAACTAATGACACCCTATAAAAAGTGGAGAGTAAGTGTGAGTTTATTCTAGCTGATGTGCTGCATTACTGAAAGACTTTAATTCTGCCTAATATGGAGTTTTGTGGGCGTGGCTATGTAAATCAGCTATGTTGTGAACGATCTTGGTAATCACTGGGAGATTGGTGTGTTAACATACACACATTTATAGTAATATTTGTAGTTTTACTAAGAGTTTGAGTTGGTCGTGAAAACATTTATTATTTTACCTTTAGTTTAAAAAAAAAATCTTTACATTATTGAAAATATTGCAGTTGCACCTCTGCATTAATCAGGTAAATTAGGATTTTTTGTGTCCCTGGCAGAGTTAATGTTTTATTGTTAAATTTGTTTCATTTTATTTTTTTTTTAACGTTTAAAGTTGTCACATTGATGAAAGACTCCTTTAAATTATCCCTCTGTCCTGCTGGAAGAAATCATATTTAAAACGTTGGATCCAAAGTCACGTGACACCAAATAATGAACAGTTCATGGTAATGAAATTTTTAATAATATATATTTTTGTGTGTGTTTGTGGCTTTTCCTGTCTGTCATATTATTAGCCTGGATTGTTAGCTATGATGTGAGAAGGTGAAGCAGTTTAGACGTTCATGTGTAACATGTAGAATGGAAAAGACACATGGATGCAGCCTTAGTTTAATTCTTCTTCTTTCAGAGGTGTTTATTAAGAGGTGTTAATGAAGTGTTTCCGGTTTGGAGTGAGTTTGGAGTGAGTTTGGAGTGAGCAGACCAGACGAATGTGTGTGTACTTATTTAGGAAAGTAACTTAGAGATGATTAGCACTTTTTTGACACAGTGTGTGATTTATTGCTGAGGGATTGGAGGTTTGTTAAGCTGACATAAGCAAGGACAATCATTGATGCTGACACACACACACACACACACACACACACACACACACACACTCAGAAGTCTTCACACGTCGTCGATTTTTCTCCCGCAAACTCAGACCTCACAGATACATTAATATATTTGAACCATGATTTCATTATATTAAATTTATTTTTCTCTTTAATATTTATATTTATTTATTTAAATGTCTTCATCAAGTCCGATCTCATTTCTGAGTTTTATGTTACAGAGAAATGTCCATTCATTTGAACGGCAGCTTAAGTGTCAGGACCAAAGTTTAACATGCAGCAGTGTTGCAGTGGGCTGTGCTCATTCATACAGCTACACACACACAGACACACGCACACACACGCACACAAACGCACACACACACACACACACACACTCTTAATGCCTGCCAGTTCCCACTGAAGGATTAAAAGCAAGCTCTTCTTTAGACATGTCATATGATAAGCACAAATTTTGCATGACCTTTTTCTCTCTTTGTTTTGAGAGAGAGTGTGTGTGTGTGAGAGAGAGAGAGAGAGAGAGAGAGAGAGTGTGAGTGTGTGTGTGTGTGTGTGAGAGAGAGAGAGAGAGAGAGAGAGAGAGAGAGTGAGTGTGTGTGTGTGTGTGTGAGAGAGAGAGAGAGAGAGAGAGAGAGAGAGAGTGTGTGAGTGAGTGAGTGAGTGAGTGAGTGAGTGAGTGCAGGGCAAGGCCTTGAGGTATCATTTATTCATTATTATATGTGGAATAAAATGAAATTAAGAAAAAGTGTTGAAATTGGTTTAAGTCTGTTCACTAGGAATGTTTCTCTCTCACTCTCTCTTTCACAGAGAGAGAGAGAGAGAGAGAGAGAGAGAGAGAGAGAGAAAGAACTTGTGAGATATGATAAATATCTTATATCTATGACAGTTTTGGTAAATTAATGCTTGACCAATGTTTTGTCCCAGATACTGATCCCAAATTTTTAGAGGCTTAAAGTTAATTAATTTGATAATTTTGATTTGAATTATATTGCTAATTATTGGATAAAACCTAAAATGTGGAAATATAAGGGATGAATTAAACTTTCTAAAATTAATAATAACATCATTAAACCTCATTAAAATCAGTTCTCTGGCAGCCAATCACAGTTCACAAATACACATATACATTTTTTTAAAGAATTAACACTTGATAATAATTGGTCTGTATATAGAGATGTTTACACACTGAATGTGTTTATCACTATAATATTATCACTGTAATAACACAACCTGAACACATTTACACACTTCCCATGTTGCACTGCTGCATATGAACACATTCTGTAGTACATTAAAGTCGAGGGCCACAGCTAAGAACTTATTAATTTATACGTTATTATGGATAGACACTGATGCTCGGCCCCTACGGTATGAGATTTGGATGATTCAGTGAGTCTGTGGTCCACTGTACAGTATCACACAACACTCCAACATCATCAGGCTTTGAGTTCTGTTCTCTTCTGTTTCTTTTTCTACTATATCTCCTCTAATCTACTGTATCTCCTCTAATCTCTTCTCTACTGTATCTCTTTTAATCTCTTCTCTACTGTATCTCCTCTAATCTCTTCTC
>JAOTRN010000035.1:721306-732977 GCA_028566695.1 Bagroides melapterus
CATACATCATCATGACAACATCTTAAACCTGCAGTCTGGAATGTTTACATCAGCATCTAGATCTGTCAAAAGTACACAATCTCCAGGAAGTCTTAAACATCTCTGTGTATATTTGACTTTTTTTCTGCTACTAGGAAACAGCTGGTTAAATAAATATTTATAGCTAGGTAAATAAATCATTTACATTTGAAAACTTGTGTCATGCTGTTAATCCAAATAATGTGTTGTTTGATAAAGAGAACAGAGAAAAACACCCTCAGCTAGTTAGGTGGTTAATAATGAAGAGGTTTTTTTATGTTGTTTTATCAAAGCAAGTCATTATATAAAAAGTTGTGTAACTATTAGATGCAAAATATCATACATTATTGTTATTATTATTATTATTATTATTACTAATAGTATTAATAGTAATAGTAGCAGTAGTAAGTGATGAGTCACAGTTGTGATTTTTGTCATTTTATTTCAGGTTCCTGATGTAACTGTGGAATTGGTGGCAGCTATTAATATTCAGATTAATGGATTTGAAACATTTGTGAACAAGGAAACACAGATCCTCATCACACCTCCAACACAACTGACCCTCATTCAGACGGACAAACCCATCTATAACCCAGGACAAACAGGTAACACTCTAGCCCCAGCTACCAGTTATACTGTAAATTATTAAAGTATGTGTTAAAAACAAGTCAGATTTGAACTGAATAAGCATTTTATATATATTAATTTCTCCCCACAGTGAAGTTCCGCATCGTCTCCCTGGACACCAATTTCCTTACCTATGAACAGACGGTGTGAAAACTTTTATCAGTTTATAAACTAAAAAATAAAGGAACACTTTCTCTAGATATTAAATCATCAAAATATAACTGTCTCATTTGGTTAAACTGCTTTAAAAGTGTCATAGTGACAGACGTACTGGATACAGAGTAAAGTACACTGTGTGAATATATGGAAAGTGTTTAATTATGTACGTATTATATCATTGTCTAAACTAGTATAAACTAGTAAACATTATTTGTAATTTTAGTCAAAGACATCACTATTTAATAAAACAATCAATATAAAATGAAGTTATGCCAATTAACAATATTTTAAGAATATAATTTCTAATTCTTATGTAAGTACTAATTAATTATATTTAAAATATTAAAATAAACAGACCATAATGAATGAAATCTTTTTTTATTGAAAGGTTAGATTTTTATTAAAAATATTATGGAGAAGATTCACATTTTTTTGCAAAAGCACATCTGGAGAATCTTGTTTCTAAAGCACATCTGGAGAATTGTTAATAAATTTCACAGAATAAGTACATTATGATGATTTATAAAAGCAGGATTTATAAAAAGTGTTACTCATATACACTCACTGTACAAGAGCTCATTTTCCCTGTTTTCTTTTTTTTTTTTCAGTTTCCGACAATAGAAGTGAAGGTACGGTGTCATGTGAAAGCTTCAACACTCACTATCTCACTTTTATGACATGCTTTGCCTTTAAACTAACATTTCATTTATTTATTACTGATTATTATCAATCTCATGATTGTATTTTAAGAGAAAAGAGTAACTTGTTCATTTTGTGGATTTATTTTGATTTCAGGACCCGAACTCAAACCGTATTGGTCAGTGGCTGAACGTTGTCACCTCCAGCGGTCTGGTGGATCTGTCATATCCCTTAAACTCTGAGGCTACAAAAGGAGATTACATCATCACTGTCTGGGACGAAAGATATAAAGAGGTCACACAAACCTTCGAAGTCAAGGACTACGGTCAGAACCTGTTTATATTTATTAATGCTGTTAAAATCTCATCTATATTGTAGTAATGATATAATGATGACTGCTGATAAACAACCTGTTTATCTTCATATGATCTGTGGTGATATGATTGTATCTGTCACACTCTGTTCCAGTTCTGCCGACATTTGAAGTTACAGTAGAACTTCCTCCAGTCATAACCATCCTGGACACCAACATCACGCTGAAAGTTTGTGCAAAGTGAGTGTTCATGATTAAATAATCTTCTGGGTTTGTTCAAAAGGACATTTTTAACACACTCACAACAAATAATTTGTGCTGGAAAAGTGATTTTTCTATTTCTTCACTTAAATAATTAAATATGACTCGTTTTAACCCAAATTCATGTTTTCAAGTCAATAAGTATCTGTATCTTTGTCTTTTTCTTTGTCTTTCTCTGATTGTTATTCCATAACAATCTCTACAGATGTTCATACAGGAAGTCAGTGAGCAAGATGGTGAAGGCCACAGTCTGCCATAACAGTTACACAACAACAGACATCTGCAAGAATTACACAATGATGGTTAGTCTTCTTTAATTACTAGTACAACTTCTCAATTACTTCTTTAAATTAAAAAAGTAGACTATAGAAAAAATAGTGAGCGCTTTCTCGAGTGTATTTATACTTAAAAAGTAGAAAAGCATCACAACAACATGATGGATTCGACAGGACCAGAGATCAGTGGTGGACGAGGTACAAACACCAAGTTGAGTTAAAGCAGAGATACACTTGGTAAAATATTACTAAAGTAAAAGTAAAAGTTTTCCTTTTACACATTCACGTGAGTAAAAGTACAAAAGTATTTACCTTCAAATACACTTAAGTATCCAAAGTACTATGATTTATTATGGATATAGTTTTTAGTCACACAATTAGTCGGACACCTATGTCTAGTAAAATTATCATGAGCAGGCAGATTTCAGAGCAGGCAGTTTCAATTTAAAGTTGATTTCTAACCTAGTTGTAAGTTGACGTTGAATAGAAACGTATTAAACACCGGTTCACATGAGTTTCATTTTACTGTATTGTATCTGAACGTCTCTGTGTAGAAATATAAATTGACCAGATGAGATTTACTGGAACAGGAAGTACAAAACTGTGTACAAAACCTCTTTCAGTCCTGCATTTCTCCACAAAGTCAGGAAGAATGTTAGATCACATTAATAATGCTTGGATGTGGGATTGTCAGTGTGTGTATTAATTCCTATACTAACATTAACACTCTCTAAATGTCCTGCTGCTGCACTAACACTGAAATGAATTCAGGCTAAGTAGATACCACCAAAGCAGTTCAGTTTTTATACACTCAAATAAAAAAGAACGACTGATTTCACAAAATGTAGTTGAGTAAAAAGTAAAATATTTGACTTTGAAATGTAGTGAAGATAAAGTTAACTTACCTCAACAGAAAATACTTCAGTAAAATACAAAAAACTGCTTAAATACACAGTCATTTATAACCAGTCACCCAGAACAGGATAAAAAAGTACTGAAGATGAGAAAATAATCCTGTTTATTACAAAAAACTTTTTTTTAA
The DNA here is from genome assembly GCA_028566695.1 of Bagroides melapterus. Taxonomy (NCBI): domain Eukaryota; kingdom Metazoa; phylum Chordata; class Actinopteri; order Siluriformes; family Bagridae; genus Bagroides; species Bagroides melapterus. The sequence continues at coordinate 724,641 of JAOTRN010000035.1, forward strand.
ATACTAATTTATTAATTAACTAAACTAAAGTCGTTTTTTTAAGTTTTTTTTTTTTTTTGCTTCAGACGGACAAGAGCGGTTGTGGAACAGAAGTCATAGATCTGACAGAATATGCGTTAAGTGATTCACGATATGATCCATCAATCACAGTTCACGGTGAAGTGGAAAAAGACGGCACTGGTAAGAGATTCTCCATATCTTGATATGACTTCCAGTTGATGCCATTACATAAATTCTGTTTGTATGTTTTTGTTTTATTATTTATTGTTCACGCTTTGAATTGTGGCTAACGAAACTAATAAGTAATGGATGTTTATAAGTACGGGTTCTTGAACAGTGTTGTTATGTAGAAATGCTGTTACAGAGTTTAACACAATCTTCTGATGTGGTGTGTGTGTGTGTGCTCAGTTATAACCATCACTGTAATAAAGAATTGTGTTAATTCTGTGTTTATCCTGTAGGTGTGATTCTGACTGGATCAGGCAGTTCTCCTATAACATCTAATATCGGCTCACTTTCATTTGTGGATTCACCAACTGGGTTTAAGCCAAGAATGACATATGAAGGAAGGGTAATGATCTTGTTGAGCATTTATATATATATAATATCTAGATACATGTTGTATATTGGCTTATTTGCTAAATATGAACATGTTAAATAAGCTAACATGAAATTGTTGTTTAACATGTCCTCTGATTTCTCTTCTTCTTTAGATTAAAGTAATCTGCCCAAAATCCAATCCTATGAAAAGAAAAGTAGTGTATCTGACTGTAACTTACGCTGGAAATAAAAATTCAGTACTGAAGCTGCTTACAAATTACAAAGGAATTGCAAAATTTTCCCTCGACACTGAACCATGGGGTCTGGAGCGAGTCTCTCTTCAGGTAAGAAAATGAACCCTCATATCCTGTTCATGTGACATAAGAAGAGCATCTCCGGGTGCTTGTGGTTTAAAATCCTCTGATCAATGTTTATTTATATAAAACGTGTATTCAAAACACATCGGCTTCTCAAAGCCTGCTCACACCTGAGTCCTACAAGGTGACTTCACAGGACCTGTTCACACCAGAGGCTGATGGTGCAGCCTTCCAGGATTTACTCACAACTGAGGCACACCAGACAGTCTCCAGACTGTTTTGTTTTCTTTTCACTGTTTTGTTTTTCTTTTTAAACTGTGCACAATAAAAATCTGCACTTGTATCTGCTGCCTTTACAAATCCCTGACAGGTTGGTGTTGGTGTTGGACTACCAATCGGAAGGTTGAGCGTTCAATCCCATGTCCACCAAGCTGCCACAGCTGGGCCCCTGAGCAAGGCCCTTAACTCTCAACTGATCAGTTGTATATAATGAAATAAAAATGTATGTCAGTTTGGATAAGGGCGTCTTCCAAGTGCTGTAAATTGTTGTTTTATTTTTCTTTGATACAGGCACAGTATAAAACAACTAGCAGACCAGAACATGCAGAAAATCAGCTCACACCACATTACCCCACAGCAAACCTCAAGCTTCTGCCTTTCTACTCCAAGAGCCAGAGCTTTATTAAACTAAGAAAATGCATGGCATATTTCAGGTGTAATAGAAAAGCCGTCATCAGGGCTCAGTACATGATCCACAGCACACTGTCACCACACCAGAAGACCATATCCTTCTTCTACATGGTGAGTTTAGCTTTCAGTTCAACATCATTACATGAGAATTTAATCAAGAATCAATGCAGCATGAAAAATAATAAGAAAAGGAAAATGAATAATTATTCAGACTCTGCTTTGTCTGCTCTCAGGTTTGACGTATCTTCAGGTTTCAGACTTCATGAATGATGTTTTTGTTTACTGTGTCTAGGTGATGAATAAAGGACATCTGGTTCAACAAGGACGTATCACCAAAGACATCAGTCCTGGAACAGGTTCATTAACATCACTCCATCAATAAACACTAAACTTCCAACAACATATTAAACCAATGTAGCTTTATCTTTTATCTATGAAGCTGAAATTCTTATTGGAAGCCGTTTTGAGGTTTTTTAAACAAGTCAAGAAACTTTGTGTCTCATTCACATGAAATCCCAAAAATTTGGCGGTGCTACAATTCCAGTGTCAATTCTTTTTTCAGAGAACAAGGGGAACCTGGTTCTTACACTGGAGAACATGTTGAAGATGTCCCCGGTGGCTCAGGTGGTCCTGTACACGGTCCTTCCCGGTGGCGAGGCCGTGGCAGACAGCATGAACTACCCTGTTAAGCCGTGTCTTGTAAATAAGGTCAGAAATAAACCCTCAGAGGTCTTTAACTTCAGACACTGCCAAAGAAAATAAAGTCACACACTCTAATATTTCATTGGATCACATTTGGCTTCAATTACAACACAAATTCACATTTTCTCTCCCAAAATTTTTGATAATCTTATGCAATTTCACCACATTTATTTCTTGAATTCATTTTTTGTATTGATGATAATTCGGACTGCTGAGTAAAGTCTTTTCCAGAACATCCCAGAGATTCTCAGTCTTGTGCTCCCTGAACCACAATTTGAGCCGAATGAATCCTGGAACTGACTTCGACATAAAAACATTTTATTTTGTTGTGGTCTTTCAGGTGTCTCTGAAGTTTTCACCTTCTACGGAGCTTCCTGGTGACCAGGCGTCACTGAAGCTGAGAGCTGCTCCAGGTTCACTGTGTTCAGTAAAGGCAATAGATCAGAGTCTGCTGCTGCTGCAACCAGAGAAGGAGCTCAACATCCAATCTGTACGTTCAAACTGACGGAATGTCCTTGAGTTCAGTCCTACAGCTCATTCTGATTGCGTAGTCCAGGATAAAAATGATCTTTTTAAATGTTTAAATTTGTGAATGGGTTCTATGCTAAAGCTGCAGGGGCCTAAGGGTCTTTTTGAAATATTGGAACAATTACAAACCACTTAAATATGTGTTTGTCTTCACTTTCTGCCACAAAATCCAGTTTCAGTGACTTTCCATTAAGAATAAGGCCCTTTTTTGTCAAGAATATTATTTTTGGATTAATTGTATCAAAGAAAATAGGAATGGAAATAGAAATAAAAGAATTAATATTTAACTCACAGAACAATTTACTAGCCATTTAGTAAATCTGACTTCATGACAAGAAATACTGCCCTATTAAAGACAAGGAACATTGACTCAAAACCTGTGTGTTAGTATATTTATATAATTGTAGAGAAATAACACCTACTTTAAGTTTAAGGTGTTCAACAAAAACAAAGTATGATATTTGCATGTTTTGGTTTACGTTTAAATGTATATGTTTATACGTACACTCATACAATGGATTTTAAAAAGTCAAAGTGATGACAATGCCTGATCTTCTGAAGAACATCACACATCATTATTCCAGGTGTTCAACATGCTGCCTGTACAATCATTATCAGGATATCCATCCAGTATCTCTGAAGAGGAATCAAGCCCATGCTGGGAGAACCCACCCATCTGGAACATCCCATTTTCAGCACAAACGTCAAAATCGGTTGGTTCTTTTCCGAACCCTGGAAAGCTGGATGTGTTCAACGCCTTTAAAGTAAGACATTTAAGTTTAATGATAACTTTGTAGAGGGTCACAAAGTGTCATAATATTGTCACCACCACAAAAACATGGCTTAAAAAATTGGATTTATGGAAATGATTTTGTTCTCTTTTTTCTCTGAGGGTATTGGAGTTAAAGTCCTCACCAATGCAGAAGTACAGAAGCCTTCAGATTGTTTGGACAGTTTGTGGCACATCACTGGTAAGAGGTTTTCCCCAGCTACATTTTATTTAAATTTTATTTTTCTTTTAGTTTTCCAGCCTTAATTTGACCATATATAAGGATTCACCAGGTGGGAAATTGAAGAAAATGTACATTTATAGGTGAAGTGTGTAGGAATTTCTTTATATGTATTATGTAATCATCTGTACAGCCTGTTTTAAGAGATCTAAATTAATTTGACTGCTTACTTCATCCTGCTTATGTAGTGAATTAATGAAGGAAAAATCCAGATCTGGCCACGGAACAGCTGAGCAGAGAGACAACATCTAAAAAAGTGTTTTCACACTGTTCAGATATTTTAGATGTAAATACCTTCGAGATCTTTCAACTCCTCAGTACTGTCATAGAAAGATAAATAACAACAACATTGTCAGCAATTCAATTATTTGTAATCTGACTGTAAACAATTCAAAAATTTTAAATCCAAATTTAACCCCAGATGCAGAATCCAACGATGCACCAGACGGCTTCAACAAAGAAACCACTTCAGCTGACTCGAGTCCAAACCAACCAGTTATTACAATCCGCAAATATTTCCCAGAGACGTGGATTTGGGATCTTGTTCCAGTCAGGTGTGTATGTGGTTTCATTAATGTTCAGATTTTTTCACTGTGTGTTACTGAGTCAATGTTATTTCCTCTACAGTCAGTCTGGAGTCACAGCCATTAATAAAACAGTCCCAGACTCCATCACTACGTGGCAGGCTGGAGCATTTTGTACATCACCTGTCGGGTTTGGAGTCGCCCCGGAAGCTGATCTTATTGCCTTCCAGCCTTTCTTTGTGAGACTCACCATGCCCTGCTCCATCATCAGAGACGAAGTGTTCACACTCAAAGCCACCGTCTTCAACTACCTCCGAAGCTGTATGATGGTGAGCTGAAGTGTTTGTTCTAATTCAATTTTCTCAAACAAATATACATTTACTCACATACAGAATGATTACTACGGCATCACATTCAGTTGGGTTTAAATTTCCTTAAAGTTTTCTGCAAACACAACTTTGCAAAGTTAATCCATGTCACTGATAATGAGAAGAACTGAGGAATGAAATGAAGGTTATTAAATGTGATCAACATTGTTCCTAAAGACCATTTAGAGATCTGTTTGTTCCAGTGGCATTCGGTGAATACTGTCATTATTTCTGACTGGGACACAAAAAAATCTGCTTTTATCCTGTATGACATTTTTCTATGTAAATGATTGTGATGCCTTCATAAGTATGAAAATCAGTCTGGGTTTATTTGTGGTGACTTACAAGCATGGATCAGTTACTATTTTTTTCTGGAGTCAGTAACAGCTTTTTCATGAATAAGAATCAACAGAAGAAAAAAGATGGATTATCTGATGAAATGAAACCTCTGTGTGTTACAGGTGAAGGTGACTTTGGGCGACTCAGGACAGTTCTCATCACAAGATTGTGAAGATTGCAGTTATACACAATGTGTGTGTGCTGATGAGATCTTGACCTTCAACTGGACCGTCACACCACTGGTTCTGGGTACATCAAACATTAAAACACTCACTGAAACACCAGAAGTTAAAATAGTTCTTTTTTCTTTTTTAATAGCCTCCACCATGTTTAAAAAAAGGCCAGTGAGGTATCATTTTTGCAAGAACTACAATCCTTGTAAACAAACAAGCCTTAACAAATCTACATTCATATATATGTGTGTGCGCATATATACAGGATGTTCTCTCTCTCTCTCTCTCTCTGTATGTGTTTTATAGGTGAGGTGAGTTTCAACGTGACAGCGGAGGCTGTGGGGTCGTCGACTCCGTGCGGGAAGAATGAAGTTATTGTACCAGAGAAAGGACACATCGATACTGTCATTAAAACACTGCTCGTGCTGGTGAGAACGTTATAGCGATCATTCACAGGAGACACAAAATTCAAGTTGACATTTTTTATATATTTATTATATTTAATTATTTTGTGGTTGAATAAATGAGATCGGTCAAACAGACTAATAATAGTAACAATGACAATAATGATGAGTTATGATTTTCACAACTGTAAAAAAAATAAAAAAGTGAAGTTTAAAAGTGGTGATCTAGATGCTATTAAAAACTATTAATTCACTTTTCTTTACAGAAATGTGGCACCTCAGAGATGTGATCATGTGTTACAGATGCTAATGTGACTCTATTTTATTCTGCTGCTATTTTCAGGCTGAAGGAATCAAACAGTATAAAAGCTACAATGAACCTCTCTGTCCATCAGGTCGGACACACACACACACACACACACACACACACACTCTCTCTCTCTTGTTATCCTTTCACCTTTCTTTCACCACAGACGTTATTTATTACAGTGTACAGAAAGTTCGTTTTAATCTTGACTGTTGATTACCAATCAGTTCTGTTGTGATTGGACTGGAACTCAACTTTAGAAGGTGGAGCTCCTGGAACGTTTTCCATAAAAATTATAAAATGAATTATGTGCCCCAGCAGTGTTTCTTGGTTCTCTGTCTCTGTTTAGAAGATCCCATTGAGAAGACAGTCTCATTAATCCTGCCAGAGGAATTTGTGGAAGGTTCAGCCATCGCCTCGGTCTCAGTGCTGGGTGAGTTAAAGAACTGTTTCTTATTCATCAGTTCATATTACTTTGATAAATATACAGCATCAAAACAATTTATATTTATTTATTTTTGTTTTAATTACTATTTGCCTTTTTTTTTTTTTTTTTAAACCAAATGCACATGTTTCTCAATCACTGACACATTTGATACAACACTGTCTCTCTACAGGAGATCTGATGGGTCGAGCTCTACAGAACCTGCCGAGTCTCCTGGCGATGCCGTACGGCTGTGGAGAGCAGAACATGCTGCACTTCGCCCCCAACATCTTCATCTTGGAGTACCTGGAGAGCACCAACCAACTCACTCCTCAGATCATGAACACAGCTCAGACCTACCTCGTGACCGGTGACAGAACCTCTCTGTAGATTTGAAGATTACAGCAAGTAAAATTTATAACTCTACAGATGTAAAATCCTCAACTGTTTTAGTCATTATTGTCCGTCTGCTCAGGATATCAGAGAGAGCTGACGTACATACACACTGATGGCTCTTACAGTGCTTTTGGGATGAGCGATGGGTCAGGAAACACGTGGTGAGTTTTGAAGAGAACAGATAAAATCTAAAATAAAACAGTTTAAATGATGAAACAGCTAATTTTATACTCTACAAGTTAATTACAGATATCACAAATCTCCAGTTGACGAGCCAAACGCCGTACAATGTACAGCAACCTGTAGAACTAGAGCTCTACTTACTTCTGCTCATGTACCATTTCTTCTGTCTTCTTTCTGCCCCATTTTGTCATTTCCTGTTTTCCTCCTGTCTTTCCCTTATACAAACCAAACTGTATGCCGAGTCTAACAAGGTCTTGATCCAGTCCCAGGTCTTGATCCAGTCCCACACTCTGCACCAGGTCTTGTTTGATGCCCTGCTTGTTTCAGGCCCTGTCCTTACCTCTGCTCATCTAACCCTTATTGCTTTTGCTTTGATTCATGTCCTGTCTCAGCCCCATTTTCTATCTATCTATCTATCTATCTATCTATCTATCTATCTATCTATCTATCTATCTATCTATTCAATGATTTTGCATTAACATTTAAATAACATAACTAAATACTAAAATATTATTAGTGAGTTATTTAGCATAGAATTAAAAGTCCAAGATGAAGATCACTGTCACTTCTTAGTTATGTTTAATTAAATTTGTGCATTTATGTGGGCTTCATATCAGTCATGAATAAAATTAAAATTCACTAATCATTAGTTTTGTATTGTTTAATAAATATGTCAAACATAACACAAAAAAGAGTCCTCTCAGAGTCCAGTCAGAAGACTGATTCTGATTTCTGATCCGTTGTGTTTATGTTCTCAGGCTGACAGCGTTCGTGATGAAATCTTTTGGAAATGCGAAGAGATACATCTTCATAGATCAGATGTTTATAGATGAAGTGAAGGCCTGGCTCGATCAACAGCAGCAGGAAAACGGATGCTTTGCCTCAGTGGGACAACTTTTCCACACCGACATGGAGGTCAGGAGATCAGACACTGAGTCTGATACCATGTTCTGTTAGAGGAAAGTAAACAAGTTGTGTGATAAAATTATTAACGAGTTATTGCTGTCTGTTTTTTTTCTTCTTATGACACAGCAACGTTCCAGAAATGTTTTCTGTATTAACGATCACCACATTTTATATATTTGTTATTACATTCGTTGTTTGTTAGACAAGATACTTTGAGCTCGTTAGACAAGGTGCTATCTAAATGACACAAATGACACAAACTACTGACACCAGAGACTCCTTCCATAAATTTTACATAAGAAGAGGTCTAACAGAAATCACATCTATCCTGACACAGTGAGATATAAATTGATTTATCTCTCTCTCTCTCTCTCTTTCTCAGGGAGGAGTGGATGATGAATTGACCCTCTCAGCCTACATCACAGCTGCAATGCTGGAACTCAATTATACAGTTACTGTGAGAATAACATACAAATAACACTCCAAAACATTGAATACTCTGATATTACATTAGTGAAGAATCTTA
>JAOTRN010000035.1:733077-757722 GCA_028566695.1 Bagroides melapterus
CAGACATCATAAACTTATAGAACAAAATCTGTACTACAGATAATATGGTGCCTAAGACTTTTGCACAGTACTGTATAAAGAGAGAGAGCGAGAGAGAGAGAGAGAGAGACCGAGACCTAATAGGAAAAACAGTTAAATAAAACAACTGAGGGAATTGTATGTATAAGAGCACACACAAATCAATTTATCTTTTTTTGTCTCTTCAGTTTTTACCTGCTGGCTGTGACATCCCAGACTGTAGGGGGCACAACTGAGACACTATGTGTTACAGTCAAGCCCTTTGGACCTGTTTCAATGGTGGTGACCCTGGAGCATGACCAAAAGAGTGTCCATCTTCTGAAGGAAACTTTTATACGAAAAGCATATCACCGCTGTGTCCAATTCAAGGTCAGAATTGTGTAATAGTGTTAAGTTAGTACTACTATTACTACTACTTCTACTCATCATCATCATCATCATCATCAATGTCATCAGAAATTATTCTATATTTGTAATTATGTCATTATTTAATTAGATATATATTATAAAGGTTATGTATTTGTTTATTTATAAAAGGTTCCTGTCGTACACGTGGAATCCATCGCATCTATCAAGATTCAGATTAAAGGGTTCAAAACATTCCTGAACAAGGATATAAAGATTCTCATCACACCTCCAACAAAACTAACCCTCATTCAGACGGACAAACCCATCTATAAACTAGGACAAACAGGTAACATTCTCTACGCCAGGTGTCTTCAGTCTTATCCTCTACGGACCGGTTTAACTTCAGGGCTTCATTCAGGCTGAATAAAGTCACACTTTATTAAACATTACACATTAAACAAGTGGAATTAGTTGTGAGTCCTGTTTGGTTCCAGTGATAGTCTGTAACCATAACTGGGCTTCACACTGTGTTAATGACTGAAGGGCCCTTGTCCACACTTCCTGTTTTCTGTTTTCCTCACTTCCTGCCCCAGCTTCACCCCGGACCACTGCTACTAGCACTTAATTCTATTTGGCTTCATTTCTTTTCTTTCTTTTGTTTCATAGTGTAATTAAAAAAGGAACAAAATGCTGTAATGCATTCTGTTATAGGAAAAAATCTGTTTTTTATTATTATTATTATTATTATTATTATTATTATTATTATTATTATTATTATTACTGTATATGAGATATTAACACAGAAATCATGACATGCTTTCTCAGTTCCTTCCTAGTGTGTCTTTAATGCATACATCAGCTACTAATTATGCTGTAAATTGTTTAAAAATATAATCAAAATAAATCAGATCTGAAATTCAACAGCATTAATGATTTTAAACCCCCAACCCCCCACAGTGAAGTTCCGCATCGTCTCCCTGGATACTAATTTCCTCACCTACAATCAGAGGGTCTGTAAACTTATATCAGTTTCTCATCTAGAAAATACAGAAACACTTTCTATGAGTCAATCATTAATAAATATATTAGTTTATTATATGTTTCCTGTGATTATAAGAGCTCTTATTTTCTTTTTGTTTCAGTTTCCGACAATAGAAGTGCAGGTACTGTGCCATGTGAAAGGTTCAACACTCACTAATTCGGAATTTTGTGAAATGTTGTGCTTTTAAAATAAAATTTGTTTTCTTATTTTAATGTATTAGAGAACAGGTGTATACACACTGAAAGAAGTTATTGGCTCTTAATAATCCTTTTTAATCTCATGACCATATTTTAGGATGCCATAGTAGTGTGTGTGTGTGTGTGTGTGTGTGTGTGTGTGTGTGTGTGTATGTGTTTTTTTTTTATTTATTTACTTACTTCTATTTCAGGATCCAAACTCAAACCGCATTGGTCAGTGGCTGAACGTCACCACGTCCAGTGGTTTGGTGGATCTGTCTTATCCCTTAAACTCTGAGGCTACAAAAGGAGATTATATCATTACCGTCTGGGACAAAAAAAATACAGCCGTAACACAATCCTTTGAAGTCAGGGACTACGGTCGGGACCTGTTTATACTTAATAATGTCCTTAGAATACCAAATATATCTAATCTTTATTTTAGTGATAAAATTATTATGACTACTGATAAACAATAAAAAGTTATTTAGCACAATTATTTTCTTCATATCACTCGGAATTTTATTGTTGTATAACAAAATGTATACAAATGAATGAATTTGAATATTCATTGGATAACTTTAGCTTATTTTACTTGAGATTGAAGTTTTAAGTAGGTAAAATTATTACTATTGTTAAATTATTATTGGAGAGCATAATGGTTAAATAATAGTTTAGATTTCAAAAAATCTGTAGTTTTTTTTAATGATTCTATTTATTCATCAGTAACATTTCTTGTTTGTTTGCTGTTTTATTTATTTACCCAGTCCTTAGTCATTGCTATATTAACAGATCAAGCACTTATTCTGATTGTACCTAGAAATTTTCCACATGGAAAATTGTACACGCACTAAAGAAAATACAACTTGAAAATATCTTGAATAACACAGTTGAAATTAGCCGTTATTTTATGTTAACTCTGTGTCCATTACAGTTCTGCCAACATTCGACGTAACAGTCCTCCTTCCTCGAGTCATAACTGTCTTGGACACATATGCCACGCTGAAAGTTTGTGCAAAGTGAGAGTTCACTTCTTAATGATGTTCTCGTTCATCACTTCAGAGTGAAATGTTTAAAAACGTTGTTTATTTGGACTATAATCCATATTCCATATTTTTCCATTCTGCCATGCAGATATACATACGGGAAGCCGGTGAGTGGGATAGTGAAGGCCACCGTCTGCCATAACAGTTACAAATACTGGTGGCTCCCGTACGGAATCCCAGTAGTACCAGACATCTGTAGGAAATATAAATTAAAGGTAAGTAATTAAATAATCTGTTTAACATGGTCAGTTAATGAATGAATCAGATTCAGATTCTTACAAATTTCATATTTGATTAAGTTTTTATTTCAGTATTTTAAAGTTGTGGGATGATGTCATTCTTTATAAGCCTGTCTTTCTTGCATTTTTATGAAATAACATTTTTCTTTAGATTGACAAGACAGGCTGTGGAATACGCATCTTAAATCTGAAAGAATACGCTTTGAATGATTCACGCTATGAAGGTTCCATCACGGCTCAGTGTGAAGTGGAAGAACAAGGAACTGGTTAGAGATTACTATTCCTGACAGTTTTAATACATAAATACATACATAAATATACGTATATATATCTATATATATCTATATGAACAGTTTCTTTTAGGTATTGTTTTGGTTATTTGGAACAAATCAGTTTCTTGGTCTGCCAAAAGTTTTTGTGCTGTATTTATCCTGCAGGAGTGAAAATGACTGGTTCAAGCAGCTCTCCAATCACAACTAATATGGTCACACTTTCATTTGAGGATTCACCAACAATATTTAAGCTTGGAATGGCATTTGAGGGACAGGTAATAATGTAGTTGAAAATGTTTTACAAGCATTTTATATAGACTCTGCTAATGATACGCAAACACAATAAGCTATGAAGATTTCTAGCCATCTCTCTCTTTATGTAGCAAGCCAATAAAGTGTGACAATCTTAGTCTAAATACTATATTGTGCTATTAAAAACAAGATCGATTTGGTTCATTAGGTTGAATTATTTGAATGATTTAAATGTATTCAAATAATGTTTAACAAATATTTAACTATTTTGCAGTGCATTTAAAAACAAGTAGATGACTAGCTAGCTAATGTCAATTTGGTATTTATTGTGTAAACTACTTTGTATCCTAGTATTTTGTGCTAAGTTGAGGCTAATTTTTTTTTATTTAACTGAATTTATGTTCTTGTCCTTCTTCATTAGGTTAAAGTAACCGGCCCAAAATCCAGTCCTTTAAGAAGGAAAGAAGTGTATCTGACTGTAAGGTACGCTAATAAAAATTCAGTCCATAAACTGGTTACCAATGATGAAGGGATCGCTCATTTTTCCCTCAATACTGAACCGTGGGGTCCAAATCCAGTCACTGTACAGGTGGGTGGAGTCTTTGTATTTTTGATAAAGGCAGCCTCATTTTCTTTCATGTAAAATAACACAACTATTAACATGAAAAGAAATTACCCTGTTACAAAACAGATAGTTTAGTAGCAACGTGATCTAAATATATATCATGTTTGAGTGTTTGTTTTTTTTTCTCCTTAGGCCCAGTATGAAATGACTAACAGACCAGTTGTTTATGTGGAAAATCAGCTCACACCATACTACCCCACAGAGTACCTCTGGCTTCAGCCTTTCTATTCCAAAAGTCAGAGTTATATTCAATTGAAGAGAAGCTCGGTGCCTTTCAGCTGCAACAAAAATGGCATCATCAGGGCTCACTACCTGATACACCAAAACATAATCCCAATGGAGAAGACCTTAACCTTCTTCTACATGGTATGTGTAGCTTCCACTAGAACATTATAAAATCACACTGTAGTCAAGAAACCTTGCACCATAAAAAACTGTATTTATTTCTTTTAAGTGATGTGTACATGAATATATCTGAAATGAGTACAGAGTGAAAGACGCATGAGTAGCATTCTCTACTCAACATCATGACCCAATGTATGTATGTGTTCTTCCCTTTGTATCCAATGCCTTGCTTGATTCGACAGTCAGATAACGCCCCACAAAGACAACAGACACAAGGAGTCTTTAAAGCTTTACTGCTGTCCATGGAATACCATAAAACTACAAGGAATGCACAGTGTAAAATAATGATTAACACATTTACATAAAATTAACAAAGACTCTTCACCTAGTGTACCGTGAGCAGCACTTATATCAGTTATATCAGTAAAATAAATGTACCATCTGACATGTAAGATATAACAACAAAGAATATAAGCATAGAGATTAAAAAACAACATTTATATACCAAAGGTGCCTTCAAATCAACTAAATTCAAGCTTAAATAATAGCTATGACTGCAGGCTTTTTGATGTAAGTGTTGAAAACTAGGCCCACATTTGTGATGCCATCAAATAAGGACTTTAACAAATGGCATGTAGTCCCCACATAGTGAATAGGGAATAGTTTAACACAAGGGGTCGCTATACTGATAATTATTATTAGATGGAAAAGGTGCCCTTACGTAGAGAACAGCACAGTATGTATATCTGGAAATTCAGTTGAATGTATTGCAATTTAACCTCATTTATTTGCAAAAAATATTTATAAATTATTGCTTCTAGGTGATGAATAAAGGACATTTGGTTCAAGAAGGAAGTATAATAGAAGCCACGCACCATGGAAAAGGTTTATTAAATTTTATATTAACTCAGTAGCTGACATTCTAATTAATTGTCCTGCTTCAATGAAGCCCTAAATGATTAGTGACCTAAGCAAATGAACTCTTCTTTTTTTGCAGTGCACAAAGGCGAGATGGTGGTGATCCTGCAGAAGATGCTAAAGGTGTCTCCAGTCGCTCAGGTCATTGTGTACACCATCCTTTCCAGTGGTGAAGTTTTGGCAGACAGCATGAATTACCCCATTCAGCTGTGTTTGGCAAATAAGGTAAGAAATTAACCTTAAACAGATACATGTCATTTTTTTTCAGTTTTTTTGATAGCTAGGATTAAAGGTAAATAAAGAGATTTTTGGCACTGCTTATGGACAGGAAGGTGTGTCAACTGGTTAAAGACATCTTCAGTGTGTTCCTTCCACTGTTCAATGATATCCCCAGTAATAGATTATAATTTGAGTCAGAAGTTCCTTCTTTGATCATTAATCAGAAGGCAAGGCCTTCACCTGCAGATGATGTGAACATGGTCCATTCCATCTATACCTTCCCATTTCCCTGGTTTTCCTAAAGGGACTTTCCACTACAGGAGTTTAGTTTGTCTAGAGACTGTCCAAGTTTACTTTGATACCTGCTGTTACCCTACTCTGTTCTGAATGATAAGTAAAAACATTTGTTTTTGATGAATGAGCATTTCATGGATCTTGAAATATTTATTTCATTATTTATTCATTTATTTAATTATTTTTATTTCCTTGTGGTCTTTCAGGTGTCTCTGAAGTTTTCACCTTCTACAGAGCTTCCTGGTGACCAGGCGTCACTGAGGCTGAGAGCTGCTCCAGGTTCACTGTGTTCAGTAAAGGCAATAGATCAGAGTCTGCTGCTGCTGCAACCAGAGAATGAGCTCAACATCCAATCTGTACGTTCAATGTGACAGAATGCCCTTGAGTTTAAACATATAAGTTATTTTGAATCATTTTATTTATATTAGATAAAGCTAATAATATGGAAGATGCTTATAGTCTTTTTAAAATGTACTTCATTTTAATTTAATTTAATTTGTAATTTAACAGCTGCAAGTTTAGAATACTGTACACAGTATCTGCAGATAACCTGTCAATCTTTTGATATATTTGTAAACTTGAAAATAATATGAACATAATATCACACCCTATTGTTTCAGGTGTTCAACATGCTTCCTGTGCAAACGTTATCAGGATATCCGTACAACGTCTATGACGAGGATTCGAGCCCATGCCGGACGAACCCACCCATCGGGATTATCCCACTTGTGGCACAAGTGCGGAAGATTGGTTATAACTCTGGAAAGGTGGATGTGTACAACACCTTTAAAGTAAGACATTCTGGCAGTTAACGATGATCAGCTCTAAAGTGCATCATGTTTTAAATTCGGGAGTCTGATTGGTTACAAGATGTTGATGCAATATTTTAAACAGCAGCTCTGACAATAGTGTATCTCAGGTTTATAGAAATGCACTTGTTCTAACACATTACTGTTTTCATAGTAATAGTTCATATGTAGAGTCCCAATGATAAAAGGAAAAGGAACAGACGTGAGATTATTTTACTCCTTCTGCTTCATCACCACAGTGTTTTCGATTATTTGCCAATTATATCTTTCTTATTCAGCACTCACAGTGTTTTTTTTGTGTGGACATGTTCCCCTTTGTGATATATTCAAGAGAAGATGTGCTTTAATAGGTAATATTCTTGTACAGTATTCTTGTATACAGGTAGGCCTACTGCAGGAATACTGCACAAATATGTTAATAAAGCTAGTAATACTTAATACATGTACTTCTGTAGCACAGAAGCCTGATATGTGCGGACATGGGTAGATGTAGAAATGGGTTTCTCGTACATAAAAAAACAGTGTTCCCGCTTCTTCTCTTCAGGATATTGGAATAAAAATCCTCACCAATACAGACGTAAAGAAACCTTCCGATTGTTTGCTGTATATGAGCGGTAAGTGATTTTTCAAAGGCACATTTTCTTTTTGAATTGATTCATGTGTATTAGAGTCAGGTCAATAACTATTTACACATTCACACAGTTATTGTTATTTGAGCAGTATAACTTTCAGCTTACAATCAAATCTGAACCCAGCAAGCTCACTCCTGACCACTGCAGCTCTCTCCTATCAGGTCTACCTATAAACATACATGATCCAAAATGCAGCTGCATGTGTGATATGCAAATAAGTCTAGGATACCATCTAATTACTTTTATTGAATTTTAAGCATTTATTAGTTACCTTTCTTTGAAAAGAGTCACACATCTTTCTATTATACAAAGGGAAAATTTGGTTTGACTTCATATTTGTCATAACATATTTTTTCATAAAATAGTTTCCAAATGAAAACATCTTCAAATGCAAGCTTGAAATCAACACTTGATCATTTCTCCTGCTTACTTCTAAGTGAAATAATGAGGGAATACACACATCTGGCCATGGATCAGCCGGGCAGAGAGACATTTTAAAAAGTTTTGGATATAAATACCCTCAAGACATTGTATATTCATTATTTCATTTGAACTAAAATATACTGGCGAATACAACAACTTTGTCAGTGTTGACTGTATATCTAAATTTAGACAAAGATGCACCAGTCATACTCGCCAAAGAAACCACTTCAGCTGACTCAAGTCCAAACCAACCAGTTGTTACGATCCGCAAATATTTCCCAGAGACATGGATTTGGGATCTTGTTCCAGTCAGGTGTGTCTCTTGTTTAATGGTTTTTTGTTTTGTTTTGTTTTTTTGACCTGGTTACTGAGTCAATGTTATTTCCTCTACAGTCAGTCTGGAGCAATGACTGTTAGTAAAACAGTCCCAGACTCCATCACTACGTGGCAGGCTGAAGCATTTTGCACATCACCTGTTGGGTTTGGAGTCGCCCCGAAAACTGATCTTATTGCCTTCCAGCCTTTCTTTGTGAGCCTCACCATGCCCAGCTCCGTCATCAGAGGAGAAGTGTTCACACTCAAAGCCACCGTCTTCAACTACCTTCAAAGCTGTATGATGGTGAGCTGAAATGTTTAATAAAATATTCTAAAATTAATAATTTTCTCAGACACAGTATGTGTACCCCTGCATCATACTGTTAACATAACATGCAATTCAGATGGATTTAAGGTTCTTTAAGCATTTCCACACACGTTTGCCAATTTACTGTTTTTGACTAAATTTACAAAATGTATTTTAATAAAAAAAAAATCCTAGCAACAAATGTTATCCTTAGCATACTTTTGTTTGACTCAGCACCATGATTTAAATCTAACAGCCAATCACGGATCAACTGTCATCGAAAATCCTTGTTAACAATCAATTGTCACCAATGACCATCCACTGATCAATATACTGTACTTATTCCAACCAGTCTTCAGAAAATCTTTGTTTTTTTATGTAATATATTTTGCTATGCAAATAACTCTGATCCATTCATGAATATGCAAAATAGTCTAGGACCACATCTGATGAATTCTATTGAATTTTAAGCATAGATTGGTTATCTTTCTCTGAAAAGTCGGTAGGGATGGAGATCTATCCATTGCATAAAAAACAATAGCTAATGAAATGAAATCCCTGTGTGTTAAAGGTGGAGGTGACTTTGGCTGACTCAGAGCAGTTCTCAGCACAAGTGTGTGAAGAGTGCAGTTATACACAATGTCTGTGCGCTGACCAGAGCTGGACTTTCTCTTGGACCATCACTCCTCTGGTGCTGGGTATGGCAAACTTTAAAAGTTCAAACTCAGTGCATTTTTTACATTATCAAAGTAAGCATGAAGTGTAATTTAATGTTTTCTAAAATAATTTATAATTTCAACTTTTTATACTTAAGCTGTTGCCACAAAATAGGGAGCACATCATTACCTAGAATGGAGTTGTACGCTGTAGCGTTACCCATTTCCTTTACTGGACCTAAACCTGTTCATGCATGACAATTGTTGCAGCTAGTGGAAATTTATCCAAGAAGAATGGAGAATGTTAATGAGTAACACAAACATCATAATTTTAATACATATGATTTATGAATGAAATTTTTGGCTCTATGTTCCTACAGTATATGTAACGTGATAAAAACGGATTATACTCAATATAATTGACTTTTGACAACAGGCCTTTAAGTGGGGATTAAATAACACCACAGTTTCACTAAAACATTCAACTTGCAAGTTTATAAACCACAATCGTATTCTTGCTGGACTGTTAACAGTAGGTTTGTTAGTAAAAGTAAACATTGTGTGTTTGTTGTAGGGGAGGTGAGCATCAACGTGACAGCAGAGGCCATACAGTCAACAATTCTGTGTGGGGAAAGCGCAGTTACTGTACCACAGAAAGGACACACTGATTTGATCATTAAAACACTGCTAGTGCAGGTGATTAATTCATTAATAATAATAATCAATTAGATGAATTTTGCAGCCAATAACCATTTGCAGGAGATATTTGATGCAAGGTGTCATTATATATTAATTATTTAAAAGTTCTTAAGATTTGACAGGGCAGACTAATAAAAACAAGAAATCAATAAAAATGAGCTTCAATTAACTGCTTTGTGAATTGGGGGAGTAGATGCTGTTGAAAAAACCTCACTGTTTATTTAAAAATATCTTGCATCTTACAAGTTGTAGCACTTTAATTGATGCTGTAATTAAAATTGTATTTTTATTCTGCCATTTTTAGCCTGAAGGAACCAAACAGTATAAAAGCTACAATGAGCTTCTCTGTCCATCAGGTCAGACACACCTTATTCTTTTACCAGATATCTTGTACATTACAGCATGTACGGCACGTATTTTTTTTTACAGAAAGCTCATTTTAAATCTTGACTATTGTTAAACAATCAGTTAAGTGAGTTCACGGCTCTGAAATCAGAATGATGTAGAATTAGGAGACCCAGCAATGGTCCTTGTTTTTCTATCTCCTTTAGAAGATGTAGTTGAGAAAACGGTCTCAATAACTCTGCCTGAGGTGTTTGTGGAAGGTTCGGCCATGGCCTCAGTCTCTGTACTCGGTGAGCCAACTGTTTCAATCACTGAAATCTTTCTAGTTCAGTTGAAATAAGTGTACTTTATATATCATTTTAAATGATTTTGGTAAGTATTCTAGTTTATAAATAGGGAAAATAATGTGTGACAATATTTTAGAAGACACAATATGCTAACCTTTTGCAGGAGATTTGATGGGCCGAGCTCTACAGAACCTGGCAAGCCTCCTGGCAATGCCGTACGGCTGTGGAGAGCAGAATATGCTGCGTTTTGCCCCCAACATCTTCATTCTGGAATACCTGGAAAGTACCAATCAACTCACACCCGTGATCAGGAGTACAGCTGAGATCTACCTCGTGAACGGTGAGGACTTTTTATAAGACTTAAGTGTCTCTGCAGGTTCAAACATAACAGCAAGTTCAAGTTTGAAATGGAACATAAGAAATTATAAATGATAAATGTACAAATGAATGCAAATTCCTCAGTTTTTTAACATTGCAAAAACTTTATGGTCCATTGTGACGGTGTTCAGCAAGTGACCTTCTGAAATATCAGAGGCAAGTGTTTGAATATTTTAGTGTCAAGTGTACAAATTTACAAAACCTTTATTTTTATCTCCTGTACAGGATATCAGAGAGAGCTGACATACAAACACACTGATGGATCTTATAGTGCTTTTGGGATGAGTGATGCATCAGGAAACACATGGTGAGCTGTGTATGTGTGGTAGCAGATCCTTTAAGTCCTGTATGTTGCGAGGTGGAACCTCCATGGATCAGAGTTGGTAAAGCAGATAGTAAAATAAATCTGAGTAACATAAATGCAAGGGCCCAAGGTTTCCTAGCAGAACATTGCCCAAAGCATCACACTGTCTTCACCAAATTTATCTTCCCATAGTGCATCCTGGTGCCATCCTTTCCCCTGCTGAACAACACATAAATTATTCAAACAAGGCCAGCCATTTCATTGCTCCATGGTCCAGTTCTAATGCTCACATACCCATTATAGGAGCTTTCAGAGAAGGACAGTCTCTGACCAGTTTTACAGCTATACAGCCCCATATTCAACAAACTTGACACCAGGCTATCCTGTTTATTCTTCTATGTGATCAGAATGGAAAGGCTAGCCTTCACTCCCCACATACAAAAACAAATCTTATGCATTAATAAAGAACATTGAATAACTTCTTACAATGACACCTGCTAAGAGGTGGAATATATAAGGTAGCTAGGACTGAAGACCAAGAGAAAATAAAAAATAGTCATGTTATTTATTATATTAAATATATACCTTTGAAAAAAATTGTGATTCTGTATTTTTATATATAACTAATGTGTTTATGTTCTCAGGCTGACAGCATTCGTGATGAAGTCTTTTGGAAATGCAAAGCAATACATCTTTGTCGATCAGGTGTTTGTGGATCAGGCGAAGGCCTGGCTCGGGCAACAGCAGCAGGATAACGGATGCTTTGCCTCAGTGGGACAACTCATCCATCTTGACATGAAGGTCAGGAGACCAATTTGAGTCCAATACCATATGCTCTTAGAGGAAAATAATTAAATGCAGGTGATGGGTATTGAGGGGAGGGGATGTGGTAGCCTAGTGGTAAAGGTGTTGGTTTACCAATCAGAAGGTTGTGATTTTGAATCTCTGCTCCACCAAGCTACCACTGCTGGGTCCCTGAGCAAGGCCCTTAACCCTGAATTGCTCAGTTGTATAAAAAATGCACATGAATGTAAGTTGCTCTGGAAAAGAGTGTCTGCTAAATACTGTAACTGTATATAATTCTATATTCTTTTATGTAATAAAGATCACAGTTTTTTCAGTTTATAATCATATTTCATTCTCTCTTCCTTTCTCTCTCTCTCAGGGAGGAGTGAATGATGAGGTGACCCTCTCGGCGTACATCACAGCTGCAATGCTAGAACTCAATTACACCATAACAGTGAGTATCTCATGAAATTTCTTGGTACAGAATACTCAATGTTATTGACTGTTGGATCATTACAGATCCTCACAGGTGAAGAATCACCACATTATCATTATCATTACATATGTTCTTGTGTGAATGACAGGATCCTGTGGTGGACAACGGTCTTACATGCCTGAGGAATTCGTACACTCAGGTGAACTCAAACTATGCCAAGGCTCTCCTCTTCTACACCTTCACCCTAGCTGGAGATCAGGACATGAGGAACTCACTCATCTCAGACCTGGATGCAGGGGCCATAATCTCAGGTTTGATGATCCATTGTACAGGAAAAGTAGCTGTACAAATGAATTAAAAACTGTGTAAGTGATGGTTACTGTGGTGCTAATAGACAACATGGATGCTGCTTTAGTGTTACAGACTGAGGATTAATTGCTGTGTGTTCGTGTTGGGGGATTCTCCATGGACGATTACGTCATAGAATATAGCATTTGAAAATTTTGGGATGTTTTTAAAGGAGAATGTAAATAACTGAATAGAGAACACTGCACTCTGCTCACTACCGTTTCAAATTTTGGAGAATGTTGGTGTTCATTTGAGAATGTTGCCCTTGTTTGTTGGTTGTATAATTGTTGGCTCTCTTAGCATTAACGCTGTTTTGGGAATGTTGCTATTTGAGAATTTTGATGTTTGTGTTTAAATGATTTTGAATTGTTTTGGTGAATGTGTGTATGTGCTTTTCTTTAATATCACTCTCAGGTGGCGGAAGACACTGGAGCAGAGTGAATGATGGGTCTGTGATAGATTCTTTGGAAGTAGAAATGACATCGTATGTTCTCCTGGCTCTGATGTCTGGACCTGAGCTGCCAGGGTTTGATCTGGGTTACAGCACCAGCATTGTCCACTGGCTTTCACAGCAGCAGAATGCCTTTGGAGGCTTCGCTTCTACACAGGTACAAATCTTAAATATAACAACCTCTTTACATTAACAAAAACTTTTTGACTGCACTTTCAAACATTAAAAAAAAAAATGACCCCAAAACAAAGATATATTTGCTACCCACCTAGAGACTACATGAGTAGAAGTAACTTATAAATTCACAAATGTTATTCAAAATAACTTTAACAGTGTTTGGCACATTTATCATTGATTGCATTGGACACAATTATTTATCATTTTAGTCTAGTAAGTGAACTAGACATGTACCCCAAAATCTGTGTTGTACTTTGTATGTGCTGTTCGGGCCATAAACTGAAAGTGGAAAGAACATCGTTTCACCATAAACCGGCAACAACCAGGTGCTCCTTGCAAGATTTCTGACAGAGAAGTGATAATAATTATCAGAAAAGTTATCCAAGACAAAGGGGCCATGTGTGGAGTTTCAAAAATCTCAAAAGAGAAGTCATATTTGGTTTCAGAGAAAGAAAATAAAACTAGAATGGCCCAGTCAATCAACTAACTTGGATCCAAGAAAGAACTAAACATCAGAATCGATAGGACTCTTTGAGTAATTGCAAAGTCCTCTTTGCCAGTGATCACTCTGTCATGGATTTGGAGATCACTCTGTCATGCTGTCATTTAGAATAAAAGACTGAACCTTTAAAAGGAGGGTGGTGCTTGAAATCATTGTGCTTCCTCTGTTTACCATGGTTACCAGCAAGGAAACACATGCATTTATCATTGCTTTGCACAAAAAAGGGATTCACGGGCAAGTATATTGCTGCTAGCAATATTGAACCTAAATCAACCATTTATCGGATCATCAGGAACTTCAAGGAGAGACGTTCAATTACTGAAATGAAGGAGGCTTCAGGGCACCCAACAATTTCCAGCAAGCTCCAGGACCATCTTTTAAACTTGATTCAGCAGTGGGATCAGGGTACCACCAGCGCAGAGATTACTCTGGAATGGCAGCAAGCAGGTTTGAATGCATCTACATGCACATTGAGAAGAAGATGATAGAGGATAACCTGGTGTCAAGCAGGACAACAATGAAGCCGATTCTCTCCAAGAAAAACATCAAGGACAGACTGATATTCGGCAAAAGGTACAGGGACTGAGGACTGGGCTAAAGTCATTTTCTCTGATGAATCCCCTTTCTGATTGAGGCATCCAGAAAAAAGCTTAGACGAAGAAGAAAAGGTGAGCGATACCATCAGCATCCTGAGACCATTCATGTGTGGTGTTGCTTCTCAGCAAAAGAGTTGGCTCACTCACAAGTTTGATGAAAACAATGTCTTTTCCAGCATGATGAAGCCCCATTCTCTGGCAAAAGTGATAATTAAGTGTCTTGGGGAATCCTCAAGCGGAAGGAGGACAAATAAAAACCCACAAAATCTGACAAACTCCAAGCACTGATTATGCAAGAATAGGCACTGTCAGCTATGTTGGATGCATAGAGTGAACACTTAATGGAATTTAAAATAAAATAATAATTTGGTTTATTTAATACTGAGGTCATCTCAAAGTATATATAATACAAGTGTTAATATATCTTTTATTTATTTTATAAATATAGACACTACAGATTAAAGGATTAAAGGGTTAAATGTGTCCTCTTTACATTCTTTCCCATCATCTAGGACACTGTGGTGGCTCTTCAGGCTCTGGCAAAATACAGTCAAGCCACCTACAGTCCAGCAGAGACTATAACAGTCACTATAACGTCACCATCAGAACTGATCAACACCTTCACCATCGATCAGAGTAACAGGCTGCTGTATCAGGAGAGTGAGCTGCAGGAGCTTCCTGGAGATTACGACATTAAAGCAGAAGGGAAAGGCTGTGTGTACGTACAGGTCTGTAGATCACCACGTCACACTTTACTCACTCACCTCACCTTTATTAATTAAGGAGGCTATCAGCAGGTCAGTTTGGGAGGATGAGTGGTGGTAATAGTGTGTTGTTTTTTTTCCAGTTCACTTTGAGCTACAACATCCCGCCTCTGCCTGATGATTCTTCATTCATCATCTCAGCTTCAGCGTCTGGAAACTGCAGAGTCCCAACTCCATCTCTAGAAGTGACCATTACTGTCATGTGAGTTCTTCTGTAATCCATAATCTACAAAAGAAAACACAACAATTAACTCCATTGTAGTGTGTAATGGACATGTCTAGAGTTATTTAATCAAAGCCAGAATTTAATTTGCAACGTTTACTTGTTTAGAACAAAATAAGGAAAACAAAGAAATGCAATCAATAAATGAATTTCTTTCATAATACATCAATTAAAACAGGTGTATTTAATGAAGTTTTATTAATCATGTGATACAACTCATATGAGACTTAGTGACATGATCAAATATTCTTAGAACAGCACATCAGGAAAACCAATAAAATTGTAACTCAGATGTATATAAGTAAAAATTATTCATATGGAACATTTGAAATTGCTAGATTCTTTACACAGAAAATAACACATCTGAAGTATCCAGGATAATTTTCATTGTGAAAAATAATAATTATAGTACAATAATAATAGTGTAATCAATAATATAATTAAAATATTCTATAATCCAACATCAGCTAAATATAACTCTGTGAAAGTTATCTCTGTCGACAAATGGCCTCATTTAGTTTAGTTTCATCTTTAATTAATGAGCATAAGGTAGAGTTTTTGAAGTGAGCTGAGATCTGACATGACTGCATATAAAATGTCTTAGTGTTGAATGTGAAAATGACTAATGATCTTTTAATTTCAGGTATAATGGTCAACGTTTGGAGACCAACATGGTTGTCATTGATGTCAAACCGCTTTCTGGGTTCAGGGTGGACGAGACATCTGTGCAGCTTGTGAATGGCAATTCAAATGTAATATAACCTTTAACACACTGATCTCTAAATTTACATACAGTTATTTATAAAAAAGTGCCATAAGTCATGAGCTGTTAACAGTGGGTGACACCGAACCAATCACTATTCAAAATATCAGCTCTCTGACCACTTAATCATACTGACCAGATGAGTTTTTACTCTGATTATCTTTATTCCAGTCGACTGATGGAGCTGTGAAACGTGTGGATCAAACTGAGGGCAAAGCAATCATCTACCTGAATGGAGTAAGACACACAAACACCCAACACACAACGCAAGTAATCCATATGTACAAAGAAAACAAAAAAGTAATAAACATGCTTACTGTAATCTATTTAATACTCCATACAAAAGTGCGTTCCCACATCTAAACTTTACTGTTGGGTGATGTGAAGTGCCTCCAAAATTGACCTCCAAACATGGTGTGCATTATGGCATCCAAAGAGTTCAATTTTGTTTTCATATGACCAGAATATATTCTCCCAGTATTTCACAGGCTTGTCTAAATGTTTGCCCACAAACTTTAAATGAGGTCCAACATGCAGCAATGGAGTCCTTTACCTGCAAATTCCAGGTCTTTCTGAAGATGGTCCTTTGCTCTTTGACAAGTCTTCTGATAATTATTTTCACTCTTCTGTCAGAAATCTTATGAGGATGGCCAGTTTGTGGTAAAAGTATGTTCTTTCCACTTCTGGATTATGGCCCCAACACTGCTCACTGATCAGTGCACTCTAAGCCCACAAGTAGAAACTCTGACTCTCCAGGAGCTCGCTGAAGTCTGGAAATAAATCCCCCCAAATATTCATGCAAATCAGTTCTGCCTATAATTTTTTATTTTTTAATTTAAAAATAAAACGCTCTAGTATGAATGCAAGAACAATAAATAAAGATTACAGGCTGACTGAAGGTGGTGGTGCTAGATTTAAGTCAGACAGCAGGTCAGATACATACAATTGAAGGTATTTCCCTTACACAAACCAGAAGACTGGTGTTTCAGAAGTAGAACTGATTTTAGAACAAATAATGTGTTATTTCTCTCATGCCACATTTTTTTCTTCACATTTTTATAACTTGAGTTTTAGCATCAAAATGCGTTTGTTTCCTCAGCAGACTCAATTTTCTCTTTCAACCTCTACTTTTTCTCCTCTGGAAGTTAATAAGACAATTGTCATGTCAGAGAGAAACCACAAAATGTAAAGTACTTCTGAAGCTGTCACAAAACATAAAATTACATTATTGCTGCTGAACAGAGATAATTTTGTCTAATATCTGTCTGATTTAGCTGACAAATGGTGAGGAGAAAGTCTACACCCTGACAATCATACAAGACCTTCCAGTACAGAACCTAAAACCAGCTGTTGTTGAGGTTTATGACTATTATGAGACAGGTATGTGCTTTATACATTAACCAGTACTCTACTTGTACCTGTCTGCAGCAATTACATAAAGAGCTCCAACTGTCATTTCATATGGGAACTACAGCCTTGTTTCTGTTTTTTTTTTAAAGGTGAGAGAGCAGCAACTGAGTACAACTCACCCTGTCTAGTTCAGTGAGAATTTGTACATCTCACATCTCTGCAAGATCAACTTCAACATATCCTATCACTTTCACAATGCTCACTAACTCATTAATAGTGGGTTTTTGTATTGTTTTTCCTGTTTTTCAATAGATTCAAATTAAATAATCAAGACATTGGTGTCAAAAATGATGCCACATTTCATTGTAATCTACTCTCAATAATTTATTGATTTAATGTCATCCCCAAAATATTTTATATGATATGCTGAAAACCTACTTAGAACATGACTTGCACTTAATAATTTACATACAATTCATTAAGCTTTTACTGATTGCGAATGTGGCATGTCATTGTATAAATTATATTATGTATTTTATAACATTAAAACATATATAAACATTGAGCCTTTCCAATAATGCTTCTCTGAACTTGCTGATTTTCTTCATAAGGTGGAGGAGTTTCACTCCTTTGAAGTTTTACAACTCAAAACATTCCTCTTATTTTGTATCTACTTCTGTAAAACAAGTTATATGCTGCAACTTATAATGCTAACAAAAAAAAGAAAAAGAAGTAATAAGTAAAGTAAATATAAATAAATAAATTTTATCTGCCTGTTTATTATTCTTACCTGTGTCTTTTTTCATGTATACCAATGACTGTATGTATGCATGGACAACATACAGCAATTTGGTTCCACTGGGTGTCGTTTAACAACCTTTAAATAAAATAATGTGGAACTCTGGTTTCCGTGAATGTTACATATATGGGTGCTTAATTTAGTGTTGTGTGTTTCTGCACATAAAGCCTGATTATGTGGTTTGACTGCAGGTCCTGTGTTGTCAGCTAAGGCAAAGTAATTCACTGGTGTTTGTAGGCAATGAGTACAACAGAGCACAACAAGTCATATGGAAAAGGTGTTTGGATGCAAATTTAAAAAACACTTAAAAAAAAGTAAATTAAAAAAACTTTCAATTTTGTAGCATATTGTGCCTTGATAAATAAATTTAAAAAGACTGTTATAGTAAGTAAAACAAAAAATTATATTGTGTTATAAAATGTTACTTTCCAGTTAATATACAGTGTTGATATTTATCATATAGAGGATTTTATGTTTGACTTTTATGTGTAATACCCTATAAGGACCTCTACTCACTCTGTACCTTTTGATGTGTATTATCCAAACCATGACCTGCATTTGGGAACACAGGACTGTAGGAATATCTTCTGAAGAATATAAAGTATTGGTAATATAGGCAAATGAAGATATATGATCTAGGGGAATACAGGGTATGAGGAATATATAGACTTGAGAATATAGTGCAGTAGAAACATAGATTCATTTTTGAACATTGGGATTTGGAATATCATACTCTGGTTAAACAGCCTCTTTGGAACATAAGGCATTGGTACAATACAGGTAGCATTAAATGACACTAGCCCTCCAACATACAATTATACACATTAGTCTTGCCTAACTGGATAATTATCATGATTATCCAGGCCTTACCCAAAAAAAACCTAGCCATAATTTCAATGCGTTTGAAGTTCTTCATACAAACAAAATATATGTAGTCATAAAAAATAAGTCTACCTAGTCGATTCTGCTAAGAACTATTTACACATCCCCAGGGTCATATTCTGAGTTACTTGTTGCTTCTTTAAACAAAGCATACACTTTACAATCTACATTCTAACAATTACACAGATATAGACAATAAAGTCACATTTCCATAGTCTCATACTATCTCAAACCACTGTCACATCTTATGTGCCTTAGACAAAATACATGCACTCTGCTACTTACTTTGTCAGCAGACATTCATATCTGCTACCCTAGAGGGATTTATCAATAGTCTCCCGGAGTTATCAACCATATTTCTCTACACTCCAGATAATGAGGTTTCACTTGAAAAAGAACAGCGAAAAATTAGAGAGAGAAAAGTACCGTAATATAACAATCACACACACATCTTAAACAGACTACTTTAAAATTGTAAATTAAATAGTCAAATTAAATTAGTAACCTACTGACCTTGAAAATTTCTTTTGATAGGTTTTGCTCTGGATGGACTGAATGGTTTAGTCTGGTTTGGACATAATATGTATGTATGAGTAGCAAAAACTGTATTTGACAATCTGAAATAAATATCCTGAAAACCTGATGAGGCAATGACAGCAAAGGGAGCACTGAACTCATTTCAACCCAGGGAATCTAGGAACAGTTCTATGGGCACTTTTTTTAGCTGCTCTCTGTTCAGGGTTGCCACAGCAATATTCTTCAGTGTCTGGGTTAGCTCCCTGCCAGGGAATCAAATCTGCGCCAGGACAATAAGAATGTGAGACACCAGATTTTCAATAATAATAATAATAATAAGAAGAAGAAGAAGAAGAAGAAGAAGAATTATATAGACTGGCTGAATAAACAAAAGTGGATTCACAGAACTCAAATACCCACGTTTTTGTTTCTGACACTGACTCTGCTGCAATCCACTTGACCTGCCAGCATCTGTTAGATTCGTTAGAAGTCCCATCAGCTAAACAAACTAGAAAGGCTCCTTTTAACTTGATTGCTCCTTTTACCTTTGTGTCCAACAATGAGTTTATACCACAACAGGTATTAACAACCTCACCGTCACAGCTCCAAATAGCCACCTCAGAAATGTCTGGAACATCATCTCCAGCCTCCCTCATAATGGAGTAGAAGAAAATGAGAGAATGTGAGAGTTCAAGAACCATCAAACAGAGGCCTTTGTCAAACCTCCCAGCAAACCCGCACTACATGCTGTCCAGCATCTTTCCACACCATCTTATCCAACTGAACATGTAATGAGGGCCCAAATGCTTTGGTACCTTTTCCCAGGTGGCAGGAGGGTGAAGACTGTGTGGGGTCATCCACAATAGATAAACAGTCAATGAAAGAGGGAAGAGGACACCAATGATCTTCTCAACTGTCTTTACTATCTGCTGTGGGGTCCTGCATGGGTGCAGTTCCTAAACCAGTTCCCAAACCAGTAATGCAGCCTCTCAGGGTGTTCTCAATGGTCCCTTTGTAAAACGGGGTCAGGACAGGTGGAGGAAGTTGTGCTTTCCTCATCCTTCATAGGAAGCAGGAACAATGCTGGACTTTCTTGATGATTGAGCTGGTGCTAAGTGACCAGGTGAAGTTACTTAGCCAAATGAGCACCTTTTGGTACTATTCACCCTGTCAGAAGGGTGTGAGTGTGACAGGCAGAACACTAAAAACTTACAGTATTTGGCACAGGGACAATGGGGTTCCTTGCTAGTCCTTAAGGCTATCTTGTTCCCTACTCTGACGGCTGAGTCTATACATTTCAGCAGTGCACACACCTTAGCAGTCAACTATGGCTTCTAGTTGGAATCTGTGGAGATGTGTTTGAAAAGTTATGTCATCGATGCACTTGACAATTGTAGCTGGTCACTAATGCTGTGTTGATGGAATCCAAGTTGATGGAATCGCCATTGGTTGCAGCCTCCCTGAACATGTTCCAGCCAGTGTACAAAAAACAGTCCTGAAGAGCATAGGTGGCACCTGCTACCCAAGTTTTCACCTGCTTCAGAACCTGTTTAGAGCGTCTGACAAGTGGTCTATATGCTGGAATTAGAATAACAGAGGTATTGTCTGATTAACAAAGGTGGGGGCGGGGCTGTAGTTACATGTAGGAAATACTGGAAGGTGGGCTGATAACTCAAGGAGAGCTGGACAAGGCAGTAGATGGGCAACAACCCAGCAGCAGGACCGGTGTCCGCTCCTTTGTGAGAGCCTAGCACACTCCACTTCAGTTGGTATTTGCCAGGGAACACCAGAATTTGAAGGTCCACCACCAGCACACCATTATCTTCAAAGATGAGAGCAGATTCACACTAAGCACATATGACAGATGTGAAAAAGTCTGGAGATGTTGTGTGAACAGTTATGCTGCCTGCAACATCATCAACCATAACTCGGTTGGCAGTGGGTCACTAACAGTCTGGGGATAATATCCTAGGAGAATTGCATAGACCTTTTACTGCTGTTAGGTCTAAGAAAGAATGTCCAGCAGTTCACTGATGCCCTGATCTAGGTCTTGGAGAATATCCCCATACAGGAATGTGAGGGCCATGCACACTACACGACTGACCAGAATTAATTCTACATTTGGTGTGCTGTTTGTATCGCCTGACATTTACAGCACAAACATTTCACATGCAAGCAAACGTTTCTGACATTCTTAGGTGTTCTATTCATAATAATAGCATTGTAATATCACTAGACTAAATATGTGCCTTATCTTATAAAAAGAATAGAGCTGACTAATGATATACTTCAGGAAGGCACCTTCCTATCTTGTTTGTTCTATCTCATTGTAGGCTTCTACACGCAAATGTCTGTATTTAAGCTGTCTGTATTTAACCAGACCTGTCCAGACCAAATCAGACTTGATACCAAACATACTCCAAGGACATATAAACCATCCACAAACAGACTGTTATTCCATATCAGTTCCATTGTTTATCTTCCTTCTGCACCAGTATTCCATAATTCTACAAACTGGCCATTGGCT
This sequence comes from Bagroides melapterus, assembly GCA_028566695.1. Classification (NCBI taxonomy): domain Eukaryota; kingdom Metazoa; phylum Chordata; class Actinopteri; order Siluriformes; family Bagridae; genus Bagroides; species Bagroides melapterus. The sequence goes on from JAOTRN010000035.1 coordinate 755,147, forward strand.
TATATCTTGGTTCCTGATTCTGAATTATTAAATAATCATTATCTAACTGGACATTGTCCGAGCGCTCATAGATGGTTATATTTAAACACTGCGTTCCTTTAAAACATGAAACGCCCCTTACAATTTCTAGCAGAAAAAGAGCCATAGACAGTAAAATAATCCCTAAGTTTAGATGATGCATATTTTTAAATAAAATATAAATAATTGTTTCATAAAAATATCTAATAGAAGACAAGTTCTGTTTTTCTCTACACATTTCTGCTCATAGTTCTAAATTAGGCTGTTTCAATAAAAAGAAAATTCTCGGCTTAATAAAAGAAATTTTAGATGGCTATTAAAACCAGTTGATACTGTTTTCACTTCATGTTTTTGTTTTTAGATGTTATTTTCCATTCATTTGTTCTTTGCTATAATTTCTCAGTTAAAACAGCACTGTGTCAGGGTAGACCAACAGCAAGTAACTAAGTAATGAAGTTAACTGTAAAACTGATTTGTAACAATTATGAAATTTTAACACATTTTTAAAAATCTTAACATATTTTAAGTATTAGTAAAGAAAATCTTAAGCTCTGAACAAATTGTTATGGACAAAGTTTGAACTACTTTCAGTTTATGTCCTTGTTCTTGAGGATGTTTTTTAAATACAATCAATCTTGTGGCACCAAAGATGGTAGCCATAACAATAGATGACAAGGAACACAATGACCTTAAAAATAGAGAGATTTTTATATCTATAAAGTTTTATATTTGTGTTCTTTGATTAAGGTTTAGAATAAAAACATCCATAAGAATGTATGTGGGGAAATATATTAAAAACTATTCCATATAATAATAATAATGATTACAATTATAGTAATAAGAATGATGATAATGATTATAATAATAATTATGTAAATATAAATCACAAAAACATAAAACTATAACTTTTTTAGATATGAATTAGACATTATATCTTAAATTTGGAAAATGTAAATGTCACTCATGTGATTTCATATTTTATTAGAAAAAAATTTTAATATACAAGGTATTACAGCTTCAGAAGAGACCAATTCTTTTTAAAATATTTAAGATTAATGCTTGATATTTTTATTTCAAGCTTTTATATTCTATTGGCAGATAATTTTGCTTTCATTAAATCAATATTTATAATTAACAATATTATCTGACAAAACAGCAAAACTACTTCAAATCTGAAATTTTTAATAGTCTTATTTTAGATATTTTCATGATATGCACTTTTTGTTGTTGAACGGGTTTATAATAATTGTAGCCGCTTTCTCTGTCACCTTGTGCTTGAGGACTGTTTGTACAATCAGTAGGACAAGGGAAACAATGTGACCTTCAATTTGACAAAGAATTTATTTATATCTTTACTGTTGTAGTAAATTTCTGTTTTGCTTAAGATAGATTGACACTTAACTTCCATTAACTATGATAAAGGAAAACTATTGCAGGAAGTTACTTATGGAAACAATTCCTCATAATAATCTTACTTCAGCAGGTTTCCCTTTACTTTTCAGCTTTCCACACTGCTGACATGCCTGATCCGTATTAAAGTATGACTGCCAAACCCTGTCCTTAACTGGAAGACAATTAAAAGAAATTAAAATGGAAAGAAAATTAACATACACTTGCAGACAGTAAGATACAACAAAACACATATTAAACTAAATGATCAGCTCAGTAAGAGTATCAAAAAAGTCCAAAGAAATATTTAGAAATGTAAGTGACAGTAACACTTACACAGATAACCTTAAAGCAATTTATTCAATAAGTAATTTATCAGTATTAAGGGTTAAACATACAGAAAGTATAAATCATGTGAAACAAACTGAATCCATATGTTGTAAGTGCACTACATGAAGTTCTAATAAATGCACACAGTACATCAAATATCTATACACTATATTTACACTGTATACACTGTATTTACAGTATGCCTGAATACCTAGATCTCACTGAATATCTTGTGTTTGTGCCATAATAAAAATTTATTCTGTGATATTTGAAGCTAATAAAAAAATTATCTGTTTTCCTTTCTTATGTCAAACTGATTCTCATTATCAAATGTTTTATTTAACTGAATAAACACTAATGATATCTAAAATAAGCCAGATAAGGTGAGGCATGTGATGTGAACATACAGTGCAAGGCCAGAAGTGATACAAGAGGGAGGTGCTCACAAAACACAACGTGAAATATATGTGGGTGGGGTAATGGTTAATATATACCACAATTGCTCTAAGATCATCTTACCTGGTATGACTGTGATTGAATCTGCTCCAGGATGGGTCCTTCTAAAATAGTATTCACCCTTTTTTTGCTTTTTTCAAGCACCATTGTACAGGCGACCGTCAAAGACAAGTAAGATCCTTTAATATTCTCAGAGTTCTGTGTTGTTTTTTTAACCAAACTAACATTTTGGTTAATGCTAAATGATTTCATCAGAATATTGATTTTGAAAAAAAAAAAAAAAAAAAAAAAAAAAGAAATAAAAGTATAAAAATTAAGTTTAATTTTTTTGAGTTTTTAAAAATAAATTAAAAATTTGTGTTGTTTTAGAAAATTATTTGTAT
>JAOTRN010000035.1:759377-774259 GCA_028566695.1 Bagroides melapterus
TTTTTACAATGGTCATTGTCACAAAGCAGCTGTACACAATCAAAGACAGTTATGAAATGTTAGAGTAGTGAATCAATGTAATCTTAGCCTACATGAGATAAACCTTTTTTAACACTTAATAAAAAAGGTATTTTAATACTAAATGTCACTACAAGGTAGGCTAATATTTGGATGGCTATTGTTTTGTAACGAACACTAGTAAAGAACTGTGCACGCTATAAATGTTTAACTAGTACATCAAATTAAATTTTGTAATAATATTATTGTGTAAATAAAAAGCAATTCAAAGACATCTTTCTGTGACAGTTTAACTGATGTAATGTTTTTGTTTATAACATTGTTGTTTGATATTCATGTCTTTTTCAGATTAAAGCGATTGGCCCAAACTCAAGTCCAATGAAAAGAAAAGTTGTGTATCTGACTATAAGTTACGCAGATAAAAATTCTGTACGGAAGCTGGTTACAAATGACAAAGGCATTGCAAAATTTTCCCTCGACACTCAACCCTGGGGTCTGAATCAAGTCTCGTTTCAGGTATGTAAAGTCTTTTAGTTTGTTTTCCTTTTCTTAATGAATCCTCATTTTCTGTACAGAAACTTGAAGTTTAAGATCCTCTGGTCAATATAATGCTTAACAGGTTTTGTTTGACTAGCAGCACAGGTACTGAATATGTACGAGATAGATGAGTTTTTTAACCCCATCATTTTTTTAATCATGCAATTTTTTCTTTTTACATAGGCACAGTATGAAACGACTAACAGACCTGTTATAAACACAAAAAATCAGCTCATGCCACATTATCCAACAGCTTTCCTCAGGCTTCTGCCTTTCTACTCCAAGAGCCAGAGTTTTATTAAATTGAGGAGCTGTTCAACACCTTTCATCTGTAATAAAAAAGCTGTAGTCAGGGCCCAGTACAGGATACACAACAGCGCACTCTCACCACGCCAGAAGACCATATCCTTCTTCTATATGGTGAGTTTGGCTTTCAATATAAGATCATAAAATGAGGATATAGTCAAGATGTATCACATCATGAAAAGTACTGGATCTGTCTGTTCAAGGAATGTTTACATGTGTGATTCCATAAATAAAAACTTGTACTTAAAGACCCATTTTTATTTAAAAGCACATTTCATACGTTTCAAACATCATGAATGAATAATTTAATGCATTAGAACTTGCATCTTAATTTTAGGTGATGAATAAAGGACATCTGGTTCAGCAAGGCCGTATAACAGAAGCCATCAACCCTAAAACAGGTTTTAACATCACACCATCAAGAAACTCCAAACTTATTTAAAATTCTTATTGGGATCAGTTTTGAAGTCAGATCTCTTCACACAAAGACACATAAACCCCTAAATGGTTCTGTGTTGGTTGCCGATGTGCTCACAGTCTTAATGTTTTTCTATTCTGTAGCAGTGCACAAGGGAAACTTGGTGGTGACTCTGCAGCCTGTGATAAAGGTGTCCCCGGTCGCTCAGGTGGTCTTGTACACAGTACTTCCCAGTGGTGAGGCTGTGGCAGACAGCATAAACCTCCCCGTTCAGCCGTGTTTGGCAAATAAGGTCAGAAACTTTTTTTTTTTTTTGGCTAATTTTACCCAGTTTTTGATAGCTACGGTTAACAGCCTATATTAAATAGATATGAAATCATAATTTTCTCTCTGTGCATGAAGACTTGCAGTGTAAACGCAAATATTAATTTATTAATTATAAGCACTTTTCAACAAAACAAACCAATTGTCCAGGTTTTCCAGACCTTAAATTTGAAAATGCTAAATTCAAGCACTTTAAGCACCTTATACAAACCCTGAAAATTTTAGTCTTAAGATTTCAGAGTCAGGTTTTATACATTTATTTAATTATTTTTATTTTGTTGTGGTCTTTCAGGTGTTTCTAAAGTTTTCACCTTCTACGGAGCTTCCTGGTGACCAGGCGTCACTGATACTGAAAGCTGCTCCAGGTTCACTGTGTTCAGTAAAGGCAATAGATCAGAGTCTGCTGCTTCTGAAACCAGAGAAGGAGCTCAACATCCAATCTGTACGTTCAAATTGACAGAATACCCTTGAGTCCTACAGCTCATTTTGAATGCGTAGTAATAGATACAACTATATCAAACATTTTATCAGAAATATCTGGTAACTGTGAGTTGGTCCTGAGCTAAAGCTAGTTGACGCTAATTGCCTATTTTAACTTGGAATAATTACAATCCACTTACGCATTTTTTCTCTCCTTAATTAATTATTAATAATTAATTTATGAATTAATAAGTTATTAAGAATGTTACACCACATTATTCCAGGTGTTTGACATGCTGCCTGTAAAAGCCTTATCAGGATATCCGTACAACATCATTGAAGAGGATTCATACTCATGCCCAGGAAGACCACCCATTGGGATTCTCCCACTTCCACAAGTGCAAAAGATTGGTTATTTTCCAAACTCTGGAAAGGTGGATGTTTACAGCACCTTTAAAGTAAGATATCATTCTCATACTCATTCTAATAAGTTATTATTTATATAGTAACCATGCATACACAGTGACTTTGCTGTACCTGGCAATAAACCTTTTTTTGATTCTGATTCTAGGGTGGATGCTCTATAATTGAAGCCTGTGTAATTGTTTATATGGTGATTTTTTTTTTCCAATGTGTCCAATGTCTTCCAGATAGATGCATTTCTGCTTAGAGTTGTATCAGTTAATTGAAAGGACATAAAAAAATTAAAAATCTTTAAGAAATTACATTTAAAATGATCTTAGGCAACCCTGGCTTTAAAAAATATTGGCAGATGCATTTTTTGCACATGTAAAATAACTGTGTTCCTTTTTCTTGCTCAGGATATTGGAATCAAAGTCCTCACCAATGCAGATATAAAGAAACCTGTTGAATGTGTGAACAATTTGAAGCATGGTGAGTGGTTTTCCAATATCTTATCTTTATTTTATTATTATATATTATTTTATTTTATCCAATATTACCCCATTTTATTTTATTTTTATTTTATTATTATATATTATTTATTTTATCCAATATTTCCCCATTTTATTTTATTATACAAATCTACCAATATTTATATATTGACAAATTTAGTATAAAAGTATATATAAGGTACAAAAGGACTATGGTTTTGAAATTTTAAAATATTGATGTTTGTAACTATCTTTACATTGGATGCTGTTCACAAACTGCTTTTTTAGAGTCTTCTCTTTGTTGTTGACTTGAAACAGATCACCGACCTCCTGGTGGGTTGCTCTTGCCAACTGTGGTGAAGAGTTTTTTCCCCAAAGGGAAATAATTATTCATCCACAATAGTTGTTTTCCATGAACTTCCAGGCCTTTTGGTATTCCTGAGGTCACCACTGCATCCTTTCTTTCAAAGAATTTACCAAACAGTTGATTAGTCACACATAATGATGGTGCTAACAGAAGAGACAGCTCTTCTGACTTCATACTGAGATTTAACAGAACTATATTCCAAATTACTTTTCCAAACTCTAACAATCTTTTATAATGAAAAAACACACTCCTGGAGATGGAACAGATGAACAGAGAAGCCACATAAAAAAAAGTGCTGTAAATCTTACCCTGTTCACCCATTTTAGATGCAAATATCCTCAAGATATTGCATATTCATTATTTCACTTCAACATACCATCTTACCAACTTACTCCAATATACCATTGTAAACTGCAAAATAACATCCATTTATATCCAATATCCAAACATATATGGAGCTGACTATCCTAAATTACCTACTAGTTGCAGAAGCCAAGGAAGCACCACATGTCCTCAACAAAGAAACCACTTCAGTTGACTCAAGTTCCAGTGAAGTTGCCCAACCAGTTATTACAATACGCAAATATTTCCCAGAGACATGGATTTGGGATCTTGTTCCAGTCAGGTGTGCAAGTGTTTTAATTGTTTCATTTTTTGAATAATAAATTTTGAAAAATGATTTTTTCACTTGTGTTACTGAGTCAATGTTATTTCCTCTACAGTCAGTCTGGAGTCACAGCCATTAATAAAACAGTCCCAGACTCCATCACTACGTGGCAGGCTGGAGCATTTTGTACATCACCTGTCGGGTTTGGAGTCGCCCCGGAAGCTGATCTTATTGCCTTCCAGCCTTTCTTTGTGGGCCTCACCATGCCCAGCTCCGTCATCAGATATGAAGTGTTCACACTCAAAGCCACCGTCTTCAACTACCTCCGAAGCTGTATGATGGTGAGCATAAATGTTTGTTCTAATTCAATTTTCTCAAACAAATATACATTTACTCACATACAGAATGATTACTACTGCATCACAGCGTTAAGAGAATATCACATTCAGTTGGGTTTAAAAAAGTTTCTGCAAACATCCCCTCTATTTTAAAAGAACTCAGCAACAAATCTGATATGCAAAAAATTAAGACGCATACATTAGCACTCACTGCATGTTATAAGAGTTGAGAAAGTGGCTTTGCTCATCTCCTCAAAAAATTGTGACACATTTCAACCAGTTCACTTCTCTTTGCTATATACGCATGAATGTGCACACACATGATGAATATGCAAATTAGTCTATGAACTAATCTGGTGACTTCTAATGACTTTTCACCACAGAATACAAAAATACTAACAGTAACATAATAACAGTGGTGACAGTTTTCCCTTGAATCAACTGAGAAAAAAGTTTAGTTTTCAAATGGCTGATTATATAAAACTGTGTTAAAGGTGAAAGTGACTTTGGCCGACTCACAACAGTTCTCAGTGCACGAGTGTACAGACTGCACTTACACAAAATGTCTGTGTGCTGATGGGAGTTGGACTGTGTCCTGGACCATCACGCCATTGGTTCTGGGTATGTCAAACTTTAAAACTTAAAGCTCACTGAAAATTCTAGGATGGTAAATTGACCGTTCTCTCATTACTGAATATTCAAAATAGCATAGCTCCATTTCTTTTCCACATTTTACACTTTTGTACTTCTGGTTAATGTTTGATAGTATATTTTAATTATAAGTATTACCAGAATACTCAGCTTCCTCAACAATTATGTAAAAGAAGGAAACCTGGTTTTGATGGTAAACTGGCGGGATTTTACTCTACAATACTCCTTAGTTTAGAAAAATACCAATATAATTCTGAATTGAGAGAAAGAGTGCCTCCAGTAAAGTTAGTTTCAATAAACACAAGTTCTCTATACTAAGAATATAAAAAAAATCTAATTCAATCAACAGAACGATTCATAAAATTAACACTTTTTTAATAAAAATAATTTATTAATAAGACAGGTAAACAAAAACATAAATGAAATATCACCTGTTTATAACATTAGCCTTTGAATTTCTGTTAAATTATTATAGAAAGACCCCTTAAACCAAACGAATCAATAATATCAATCGGGCAGAAGAGTCAATCACATTTGAAACGAGTCAACCGAGTCAGTTCAGGCTGTATAATGAATTAAATATCTATGTTATTAGTAGTAGCGGTAGTTAGAAAATATTTAAAAAAAAAAACACAAATACAGAATAAACACTATTTCACTTTATATAGTTAAGGCCCATGAAGATTATTCACAAGACACAATTAAAAAAAAACAATAATTAAATACTTACAAGTGTCGCGAGGTTTTTATCTCTTGTTCAATCCACGTAACAGAGGCAGGAATGGCTCGGACCTTGAAAAGCTTTAAAATTAATTCGAACAAGATGATCCGAGTTCAGTGAAGAGCGTCCCGAGAGATGATAGTTAAAAATAACTCCAGACAAAATCCGTAGATCACTCTGAGGCGGACTGTCCTGAAGTGTAGCGGTTAGCATGCGTGAGGTAAATTGCTAAGAAAACAAAATGTCCAATAACGCGTCACAGTCTAATCGAAAACACAGTCGTCTGAAAATAGTCTAATAGTCTAAATAGTCTGAGATGCTAAAAATCTCATAATACACTGTTTAAATTAAAGTTAAAAAAAAAAAAAAAAAAAATCAGAAATGATTTATTTTAACGTTACACTCCCTCCATACGTCACACCATCTCCCTTCTCCCTTCAGCTTTCTCGATTTCCCGCGCTTCTCCTTCCCGCCTCTCCCTGATCGCGCTCCTCTCTTTCCTGTCAATCATATAAATATAAACATTTTATTGGATGGAAGTTTCTAGAACATAAGAATAAATTAACATACCAAGTATCAAGTTCCAATATTGCTCGTGCATTTTGTCTATGTCTTTAAAAGCAATCTATCGTGCTACACAAATTAAATGAACACAATAAATATACACAGTTGGTGTAAAAGGATCACAGGCATATTAAAATTGTTAACACAAAAAAGCTTGTGCAGTATAACAGGGTTATTATTGTTCTACCTGAGATTTTTAAAGGGGATTAACAGCAGGTTTGTTAATGGGAATGATTTGTAGGTGTGTGTGTGTATGTGTGTGTGTTTGTGTTATAGGTGAGGTGAGTTTCAACGTGACAGCGGAGGCCGTGCATTCGTCGAATCCGTGTGGGAAGAATGAAGTTACTGTACCAGAGAAAGGACACATTGATACTGTCATTAAAACACTGCTCGTGCTTGTGAGTCATTATTACTTCTAAGCATTTTTAAAATATAAAAATATCTTTTACTCATCTTGTTGCTTGTGAGTCATTATTACTTATAATAATCATTTGGAGCAGGCAGTAACTATTTACAGGACATATCAAAATTAAATCCAGGTATAAATAATAGTAGTAGTAATAGTAGTAAACTTTAACAAACCAATGATGGGTTGTGTGACATCAAGATAGAATTTGGTGGTCTAGATGCTATTAAAAAATAAAATCACTTTTGTTGAATCTGGCACCTCAGAGCTGTGAACTGCACACGTGATCTTAATATTTGGAAAGAGAATTAAGCAGAACATTTCCAGTCTAAATATGTATGACTTATAGTCATTTTAAAGCCCTCAAATGAGATTTAAATGTTACTGTATTTTTATTCTGCGACTATTTTCAGGCGGAAGGAACCAAGCGGTATAAAAGCTACAATGAGTTTCTCTGTCCATCAGGTCAGATAAACACTCCTTATTCTTTCACCTTTCTTTTACCAAACTCTTATACATTACAGTGAATAATGTGTTTTGTACAGAAATTCCATTTTAATCTTGACTTTGGATTACCAATCAGTTTTGTTGGTTTGGTCTGGAACTTAATTTTAGTGGAAGGTTGAGCAGGAACAGGTGTGTCAGTCGAGTTAAGTTTGACAATGCTCAAAAAATATATTAAGCATGCAGTTGGGGGGGAAATGGGACCTAGCTGTGTTTCTGGACAGTTTATACCAACGTTTCCTTGGTTCTCTGCCTCTATTAGAAGATCCCATTGAGAAGACAGTTTCACTAACCCTGCCCGACGTATTTGTGGAAGGTTCTGCCATAGCCTCTGTCTCTGTGCTGGGTGAGTTAAAGAACTATTTCTTATTCATCAGTTTAGATCAATCTGATGAATCCACAGCATCAGGACTACTTCATAATTTAGGAAAATTATGTTTGATATAGGACAAAAGGACAAGATAAAGGTTGTTTTACTGTTTTTTTTATTTTTTACTGTTATTGATTAGCTTTGATAAAATTTTGTCTACAGGAGATCTGATGGGTCGAGCTCTACAGAACCTGGCGAGTCTCCTGGCGATGCCGTACGGCTGTGGAGAGCAGAACATGCTGCGCTTCGCCCCCAACATCTTCATCCTGCAGTACCTGGAGAGCACCAACCAACTCACTCCTCAGATCTTGAGCACAGCTAAGACCTACCTCGTGACCGGTAAAGTAATTTATGGGTGCAAATTTCTCAGCTGTATAACACTGCAGAAATAGCACAACTAATGGTGGGGGTGTTTGGCAAGAGGCCTTCTGACATATTTTCATGTTAAATATTAAAATATTTTAGTGTAACAATATGTTCCCTTTATTTTTTTCAAACTTAGGATAAAACCTATAAATAAATATATAATAAAATAAATTGACACTTTTAGTTTCATCTCTTGTACAGGATATCAGAGAGAGCTGACCTACAAACACACTGATGGATCCTACAGTGCTTTTGGGATGAGTGATGCATCAGGAAACACATGGTGAGTACATGTATTGATAGAGCGGTGGAATCCATTTGCAGGACGAAAGAGAGCTGTATTATAATCCAAGGCAAACAGTTCCAAATTACAAAACACACTCGTAACTGTAAAAAAAAAGGCAGTGACCTTAATAACCAGAATAACAGTCAGTGGAGCAAATAAAACAGGCAAGAAAAACAGCATGATAAAGCCTAGACACAACAGGCAAATGGTCATATGCAAAAAGCTAAAGAGAGCACAAGGCAAAACAAATGGCTTGGTACACAACAATGTTGATACTTTGCATAGTGTGTATAATAACGCATAATAGCAGCTATAATCATCCCCCTGATTAACAAATGACTAGAAAGTTGGACTTGTGAAAATATTTAAACAGAGGTTTAGCCAAAATCATGGTAAAAATTTTGAGTGATTATGCAGATACAGTCAAATTAAATAGGAAAACAGCTAGGAGGTCCATGGCAGAAAAACAAAACAGTTTGAACGGTTTCAGCAATTATCTGTATTATTATATTTATATTTCCAGGCTTACGGCGTTCGTGATGAAGTCTTTTGGAAATGCGAAGAGATACATCTTCATAGATCAGGTGTTTATAGATCAGGCAAAGGCCTGGCTCGGACAACGACAGCAGGCTAACGGATGCTTTGCCTCAGTGGGACAACTTTTCCATCTTGACATAAAGGTCAGGACACCAGACACTGAGTCCAATACAACATGCTTTAAGAAGTAAATAAAAAACGACAGGTGGTGTGACAAAATGGAGTTATTGGTACAACCTTGAAGTTGTAGCCACAACTTTGATTATTTTCCTATAAGAGCACTTTCAAAAGTGGCGTCATTGTTTGAATAACACTGCAACGTGACAGCAACTACATTGTTTTATCTAAAAAAGATCACAGATTTCATTTGTTTATAGTAATATTGAATATATTATCTCTCTCTCTCTCTCTCTCTCTCTCTCTCTCAGGGAGGAGTGAATGATGAGGTGACCCTCACGGCGTACATCACGGCTGCAATGCTGGAACTCAACTATACCGTAACAGTGAGTTAACTGTTTCACTGATGAAATGTACTATGCACACCAGGATATTGATACACTGATAGTACAATGTTGGAGATTGTTATTTATTTAAAATAAATATAAAGCTATAAGAGTTGAAGTTGCTTAGTCTAAAGATCTTTTGCAGATATGGTGTTCATATGAAGTTTCGAGAATTCATACTGCAAACTATGTAAACTGATATTAACAAGATAGTTTTGGTTGGCTCTTAGTAAAGGATTATAATATATTCAATGTTAATCTTTGTATTGTAGGATCCTGTGGTGGACAACAGCCTTACATGCCTGAAGAATTCGTACACTCATGTGAACTCCACTTACGCCAAGGCTCTCCTCTTCTACGCCTTCACCCTAGCTGGAGATCAGAGGATGAGGAACAGACTCATCTCAGACCTGGATGAAGAGGCCATAATCTCAGGTTTGGTGTTCCTACATGTAATTCATAAAGAAAATGGGAAAACTTCCTATTTGAGATCTTTGGTCTTTGATGGTTGGCTTTAAATTATTTTGAATTGTGTCAGTAAATAACTATTTAATTGAGACAATTCAAAATAATTTAAAACAGGAACACACTCATCTCATTTATACGTCAATAAATAACTGTTTAATTGAGACAATAACTTCAGAATTTCTCTAATATCTCCCTCAGGTGGTGGACGGCACTGGAGAAGAGCGAGTCATGGGTCAGTGACAGACTCTTTGGAAGTGGAGATGACCTCGTATGTGCTTCTGTCTCTGATGTCTGGACCCCAACTCTACGGGTTTGGTCTTGGTTATAGCATCAGTATCGTCCACTGGCTTTCTCATCAGCAGAATGCGTTCGGGGGCTTTGCTTCTACACAGGTACAAAGGTTTTACTTAACAAATGCACACTTTTAAAAGAGTGCTCAGCTCTCCAAATTTATATTCCTTTTAGCTACAATCAAGAAGGTGTACGATGGTGAAAAGCTTTGTCCGTTTCAAAATTACTGAGGCCATTGTGGTCTAAAACCTTAGAAATTTTTTATAGCATTTATATCCTTGTTCTGATATATGATTTGTCACAATTTATCACAGAGGTTCATATATAGTTCTATGTAATGGCTTTGTTTTTTCTTGACAACACAGTATAAACTGTTACTCTTTAGAGACCATAGTTTGTGCCTGTGTGCCTAATTATTTTATATTTCAACAACTGGACAAATTGTAACTATCCACAATCTGAACTGCACCAGCAAAAAAGGTTTGAATACATTTGTCAATAAGATATTTCTGTTTTTGTTTTTTATAATTATATCCATTCAATTCAAATACACAACACAGTAAAGTGTACAATAAGTAAAGGGGTCTGAATATTTTTTCTGAATCCACTGTAATTGTTACATCCTACATGCTACATTTCCTGTAATGTAAACAGAATATTTCTTTTCTGTGGAAACACAGCACGGTGTAAACATAATCTTGATGATTGAAAATGCCATTTTTTCTTCACATACATGTAAAACAGTTGTGAAGCCTTTGCATAAAGTTACATTACATCTTATTAAAAAGGTTTTTGATTAGAAAGTTTAGTCAGAAATGCTGTAGACAGGCTGGATCTGTCGTTGTCAGCCATGTTGGATTGGGAGGAGCAAGAATTTTACACTTTTACTATACTCTTTTCCATCATCTAGGACACTGTCGTGGCTCTTCAGGCTCTGGCGAAATACAGCTTTGCTACCTATAGTCCAGCAGGATCTGTAACAGTCACTATAACATCACCATCAGAGCTAAGTAACACCTTCACCATCGATCAGAGTAACAGGCTGCTCTATCAGGAGAGTGAGCTGCATGAGGTTCCTGGAGATTACGAAATTAAAGCAGAAGGGAAAGGCTGTGTGTACGTACAGGTCTGTATATCATCATGTTCTATTTGACTCAGTCACTTCAGCTCCTTTATTAATTAAGCAGGTTCTCAGCAGGTCAGTTTGGGAAGATAAATTACTATATGCTAATAGTGTTATTTGTTTTTTTTTACTTCTAGTTCACTTTGAGCTACAACATCCCTCCTCCTTCTGACGACTCGTCATTCACCATCTCAGCTTCAGCATCTGGAAACTGCAGAGTCCCAAATCCATCTCTAGAAGTGACCATTACTGTCATGTGAGTTCCACTGTAACTCAAACTAATCAAGAATATTCTTTGCATTTATTGTAGTATTATTCATTATTTGACACAACCTGGATTATTTTTTACAGTATAGCATATTATCAAAACAGCACAGTTAAAGAACCAATCATTAAGCTAAATATAAATCTGTGAAAGTGATCAACTTATAAAATGTTCAATTTTTTTCAATTTCATCTATAAATAATGAGCATAATGTGAGGATAATGTTAGAATTTTTAGGTTTTTGATAAACTGAGGTTATTGTATATGACGTGTTCATCAGACACTTTAGAACAAATTAAGTAAATGTGAGTGATTAATGATCTTTTAATTTCAGGTATAATGGTCACCATCTGGAGACCAACATGGTGGTTATCGAAGTCAGGCCTCTTTCTGGATTCAGTGTGGATGTGACGTCTGTGCAGCTTGTGAACGGCAATTCAAATGTAACGAACCTTTAACTAGAAGCGTAAAACATAAACACAGATATAAATATTTATGGTATACCTTTATTATGTTGAGCCATGCTGAATCTGAAATAAATACTGGCCCAAACATCAGATCATTGACCACTTATCACTTATCTCTGATTATCTTTGGTCCAGTCAAATGACGGAATTGTGAAACGTGTGGATCAAATTGAAGGGATAGCAATCATCTATCTGAATAAAGTAAGAACCCCCCATATTTATTCTATAGATCTTTAGGATGTTGTTCTTTTTAGACTGATTAAGTCTAAACTCTTAACTCTTTTAAAAATTAAGTTACTCTTTTTGTATAATGTATAGTAAGATTGAAATGAAATTTTTTTTTCCAATCTCTTTCTGTTTCAGCTCACGAATGGAGAGGAGAAAGTGTACACCTTGAGGATCATACAGGACTTTTCAGTATCGAACCTGAAACCAGCTGTTGTGAAGGTTTATGACTACTACAACATCGGTACGCACCAGTAAAAGCTCTCTACATGTAGCTGTGCAAATCTGCATTAATGTATGTATGGTGTATTAATGCTGATTTTTTTTCTTCTTCTAAAGGTGAGAGAGCTGCAACTGAGTACACCTCTCCATGTCCATACCAGTGAGAGTTTGTACATGATCTCAGCAAAAACCCAGCAAGAGTTTTTTCTTTTTTTTCATTTTAGTTATTTTTACGGTGCTTACAGGTACCAAGATACCAAAACCTTTTAATTCCACAAATGTTCAGTGATTAAATAACAGTGTGATTTTTTCCTTCTCCTCTTGGCACTATGCTCAATTTACATAATCAAAACAAACGTGCCTATTTCTCTTTAGTATATTACATTTCATAAAGTAACTTTGTAAAGATGAATTTGGAAGATAATAAAAAATGATCAATAAGAATCATTAAAAATATAATTTAAACATGATTTACTTGCTTGATTTACTTGCTTTAACTGATCAAACAGTATACTGTGAATGTAGTGATTGTAAATCCTTAGGTAATTTTTATCTTGAGTTTTTCCTGAGAGTTAAGAGTTTTTAACATTGGAGCATGTCTAAACACTAAGACTTGTGTAACCTATTTAGCTTCTCTGTATTTGTTAACGTGGTAGAATTTTAATTCCTCTCCTTTCATTTCTCCATATTTGAAAACTGTTTAAAAAAAGGCAAATCTAATCAAATATGCTAATAAATTTTTCAATCTGCACTGATCATTAGTCTTATGTGTGTCATGTTTTCTCATTTCAGACATTTTATTTTAATTAATATAATTCTTAAGTACAATTGTGGGTAAATGTTTGGGAAAACTGGATCTACAAAGGTTTCTGAAACACTAGGTTAGGTTTAAAATTTATTTAATGAAAGCAAAGTGTCAAGTCAAACATAGGCCAGAAATTCTTCCCTCCCAACATCTTCTTAGAAAATCCAATGTCAGCTACACAGCACACTAGAGAGTAAATGGAACAATGCAGCTTGAGACACATCAGATTGGTCTTTTACCAGTCTCTTAGTGCTAGCTCTAATAAAAGGTTGTCCTCCCTTTAAACAGCTCTATTTCTTGTAAATGAAATGTCATGTTGGTATTTGATTACTTACTTTAATTACTTTTCATTATTAATATTTCTTTAGTTAATGATACTAATCAGAAACTGCAGGGTTTCATTTTATTTTAGTTTTCCTTACAGTTTTGCACAATTAGTTATATGAGATTATCAACAATCAACAATTTACATAGATAGGAAAGCAACAGTTGATGTCAGACATATTGTGATATCTGTGAAGAAACATGTGGAACAAAGAACACTGGAATATAGATATAGATATACATTCTTTGAAATATAGGGTCTTGAAAAGAGAGGACCGTGAGAAAATATGGACTTGTCTGCAGTGCCCATAAGAACATAGGGTGTTTGGAGTGCAGTAATTTGGTATATAGAGCCTTGGTAAAATAATGGAAATTTTGAGACTTGAGCACATTGTGACCTATAGGAACACAGTGACAGGTTCATTAATATTACTGGGACATAGAGTATTGGCTTATAGGTTCTTGAGAATATAGCCCAATGGGAAAATATGGTTTGGTTAATATAAAAAATAAATATAAATTCAGGGCCCTTAGTCTAAAGACGTTTGTGTGAATAATATTGTTATACCCTTCTGACGTGATAAGTCATGGACTTCACAAGACCTCTAAAGGGGATCTGTTCAATCAGATGCCAAGATGTTAGCAGCAGATCCTTTAAGTCTGTTAAGTTGAAATGTTGGGCCTCTATGGATCAGACAAGTTTGTTTAAAAAGTCCCACAGATGATAAATTGGATTGGATGGATTGGATGATTGGCCCATTCATGAACAATTTTACACAGTGTTCCTGCTGAAAGAAGCCACCGCCATTAGGGGATACCATTGTCATGAACGTGTGTACTTGGCCTGCAATATTACTTTCCAACAGAACATTGCTTAGAGCATCACAATGCCTTTGCAAACTTGCCTTCATTCTATAGTGCATCATTGTGCCATTTCTTCTGCACATAAGAAACACACATGCATAGCCCACCTTCTTCCACTGTTCCATGGTTTAGTTCTGATGTTCACATGCACATTGTAGGCACATTTTCCAGTGGACAGGGGTCAGTGTGAGCACTCAGGCTGGTCTTAAGATATACAGACCCATATGCAGCAAGCTACGCCTTCTGTCCCCTGGTTTTGTCTCCTGGTTTCTGCAGCTTGTTTCTTGTTCTCTGTTTTGTATTTGTTATTTTGTATTTCAGTCACCTAGTTTTCCCTAGTGTTTCCATGTGATTGTAGTTTAGTTATCATTAATTTGTTATTCTATCCATGCATTTGGGTCTGAGATTTGTTCCAGTGGAGGTGCCTGCCTCTCCGGTTTGAGAAATAAAGTACTCTGTAATCTGATGTTATTGGAAAATGATCTGGGATTGAGTGGAGTGATGATGATGCAGTATTACTGTTACCATCCCAAAATGTTTTATTTTGGGATGGGTACGCAGCAGTGGTGTGGTGTGTGAGAACTTGAAGTCATGCAGTTTCAGTATTTCTAATAAACATTTACATTACATTTAAGGTCATTTGGCAGACGCCCTTATCCAGAGCGACGTACAAAAGTGCTTTTAAATCTGTC
>JAOTRN010000035.1:787844-805344 GCA_028566695.1 Bagroides melapterus
CTCTCTCTCTCTCTCTCTCTCTCTCTCTCTCTCTCTCACACACACACACACACACACACACACACACACACTGTCTCACTCTCTATCTCTCTCTCACACACACACACACACACACACACTCTCTCTCTCTCTCTCTCTCTCTCTCTCTTGCTCTCTCTCTCTCACACACACTGTCTCTCTCTCTCTCTCTCTCTCTCTCTCTCTCAGTGGTTCTGTCCTTTTTTCCTCTCTGATCCTGCTTGTATCACTTTAGACACAGAGGGATTTATAAAAGTCTCCATCAGTGAACAGATTCAACAAGACAGACTTCATTTTAATTCTAGTTACACTTTTTATTCCATAAAGTTCATTAAAGAAAGGAAATGATTCATCTTCATCTGGAAGATCAGAGTCACCCAGATGAAGATGAGGTTCCCTTTAAGGTTTTTAGGTTTCTTCTCTTCCTCATCTCATCTTGGGGAGATTTTCCTCACCACCTTCACCTCTGATCTGCTCATTAGAGATGAATCGAAATGTAAAATGTTTTATTTATATTCTGTTCATTTAAACCTGCTTTGTGACCGTGTCTATTATTAAAAGTGCTACATAAATAAATCTCACTGAATTTAACCCCATACAGTACAGCAACACCTAGTGGACTTCCTGAGTACAGCAGTGTGTGGGTACATTGATTAGAAACACCACTCACAGAAATTGTTCATAAATCATGTGTAAAGTTTCTGCCTTTTTTTTAAATCACCAGTTTAAATGATTAAATAATTTTAATGAAGTCTGTCTCACCTGAGAGGTGAAGTCAGATAAAGTCAGGTACATCACAGGGTTGTTGAATTCTGGACTGTGATTGGTCAGAAGGTTCTGACAGCAGTGTAGCTGGAGATCACAGATTTATATTAATTCTAATATGTAGAATATTTACAGGGGTGTGAACATCACTAATTTTATTGTGATCTTTTTCTAAGAAGATTCTTCAGTAACAACATGTCTGTAACAGTCAGATCTAAAACTGTAATAACTTTAATAACATGGTGAAGTCAGTAACTTTACAGCACTCGTTATTTCAGGTGGTGTTTGTTCAGGTGTTAATACAGCACGTGTTCAGTGATCTGTACGTGACTCTCAGCTCTCTTCACACTCAGATGAGTTTCTACCTGGATACTGCGGTGTCACAGAATCGACTGATCTGATTGGATGATTTTACACACAGCTCTGTTTTAATGTACTGTAGTGTTAATTAGACTGTAGTGTGTTAGTGGTGTGAAGTCCTGCTCACTTTAAACATGAAGATACTGCTGATCATCTTCACTCTATCATACATAAAGGACACCAGAGCTCAGAGTAAGTGTTACAGGTTTTATTTTGGCGATATATATATATATATATATATAATGTATAAACTGAGATAGTTATAACATGAAGTGCTAAACATATAAAGGCAGATATTAGAAATATAATTAATAACATCAAATCACTGTTACATCAAAAGTTACCTGCTAAAATATTATTTTATGCTAAGATTACCTGTCTGACTGACTTTGTTACTTTAGAGATAGTTACATACTTTTTAAGTCAGTAAACATGGTGTGTGTGTGTGTGTTTGTGCTTGTGTGTGTGTGTGAGTGTGTGTGTGTGTGAATTCATGATATAATGTTCAGTGCTCATTTTAATACACTTCTGTAGCATATAATATATAATTACTGACATGTTTACAGAGTTTTAAAACCTTTATAGGAATCTATTTTATTCATCTTGTCTATTTTCTATTGTTTTCACAGTTCAGCATGTAGACATTCAGTTAACTGCATGCTCTGAATCAGATAAAGAGTATGAGGTTGAAAATGATGGAGAAGAAATGGTTCACTCTGATTTTAAAAAACAAGTTATGGTGAAGGAGTTACCAGATTTTGCAGACCCTATAGATTTCCCTGGTCGTTATGAGTTCAGTGTCTCAGAACAAGAAATCTGTAAACACAACCTTGATTTAGCAGTGAGTGTCTACAAAAACCCTCCAGAAGCTCTGGGTGAGTAAAAAGAATAGCATCAATATGTACATCTCTAAACAAACATTTATTTTTTTAATAAAACCTTCCTTTAATGTAAGTAAGATTTATATCATGTTGCCTCAGTGAAGTGCAATATTATTTTTTTAATATTAATAATAATTTATAATTTATAAAAATATAAATAATATTTTTTTTCTGAAAGACATAAACAAATCTATTAAGAAGACATTCAACAAAAAAACTGATTAATTTTGAAATGTTTGGTCTGTAATGAAAAGTCTACATCTAATAAGCAGGAGATAATGCTATGTGTGTGTGTGTGTGTGTGTGTGTGTGTTTTGTCCTCAGATGTTCCAGAAAGCTCCATCTATTCCAAAAGAAATGTACAGCTGGGTTCACAGAACACACTCATCTGTCACTCTGCACGTTTCTTCCCTCCTCCTGTCCGTATTCTCTGGACTAAGAACGGTGTAGACGTGACAGATAAATCCACACTCAGTCAGTTTTACCCGAATGAAGACAACACGTACAACCAGTTCTCTCACCTGACCTTCACCCCACAGGAAGGAGACATTTACACCTGTACAGTGGAGCACAAGGCTCTGGAGTCACCTGACACCAAGACATGGGGTGAGACCACACATTAAACACACACCAATACACCTGGAGACAGAATTATCTGTTTATATGATCATTAATAATTACAACATAAACAAAATAATGTGACAATAAATGATTAAACAAGGAGATATATATAACAGCAGCAAATGTGTGTGTGTGTGTGTGTGTGTGTGTGTGTGTGTGTGTGTGTGTGTGTGTGTGTGTGTGTGTGTGTAGAGGTGAATGTTGAACTTCCCAGTGTTGGTCCGTCTGTGTTCTGTGGTGTTGGTCTGGTTGTAGGTCTCCTCGGAGTCGCTACTGGAACTTTCTTCCTGGTTAAAGGAAACCAGTGTAACTGAAGTTAGAGATCCTCACAATCCTGCTGAGAGGAAGAACATCATCATCAGAGTCCTGAAAAGTTCCTGAACTGTATCTAATGAAATAATGAAATCAGTGAAATATCTCAGTGTAATAATGTTTAATAAAGAGTGAAATATTCCTGCTGTGTTTTATCACAGGATTTATACTGGACATTATTTTTCTGTGATCTTGTCGTCGTTCATTATTTTCTTTCCTGAAGTGACTCTTATTCTTTTAATTAATTTTATAAATCTGTAATACAGTACATGAGACAATAAAGAGGTGTTGATCTTAGATTTCATACATGATTAATGTTATTTTCAGACAGAATGTTTTATTAAAGTCTTTGTAAGTCTGTCATGATGAACATGTCAGTAAATTCATTTAAATCTACACAATGTGTTTTTTCTTTTTGTTGAATTTATTAAAACAAAAACAATCAAACCCAAATGAAAACAAAACTACTGACGAATTTATAAAGAAAACATCGTTACAGCTTTATGTCTGACTTATAAAACACTGACACTGGAGAATGGACTGTTACTATAGAAACATTAACATATAATGAGCTCATGAATATTAACATGAGAGTTGTAGATGATCTGTCAGAGTTTCTGTTCTGGAAAATAAACCAATAGTCCAAAATTATATAGAACTGTGTTATAATGTAAAATATATACAGATCTTTAAGGATTAAAAAACAATAAAATGCTGATGATTAAATATTTATTTGTTAATAAATTGTTAATAAAAATAGATAGCTTTCAGATCAACTGCAATCTACAATACAGTACAATAAACATAAACATCACACGCACACACACACACACACACACACACACACTGAGTTCTCACTGAACCAGAGAGAAATAAATATATAGAAAATATCTTGTGATATTAAAATCTAAATTAAAGTTGATTGTAAATACAAATCTAAATATTCTTGATGTGATTAACCCAAGAGCCACGTGTGTGTGATCGTTCTGATGTCAGCTCAGAGTCAGAGTGTTTATAGAGACACTGATGAGACAGACATTAAAACCTAGTAGTTTTATTAATTTTACATAAAAACAATCAAAATGTAATATAATTTAATATATGATGCAATATAAATACATATACATTACTGTACATATAATGCTCCAAATTATCCAGTGCTAATTATTTTATTCAGTATTAACATTAAAGTTAACATCAGGTAAAAATAATGTTAAACAGCTTTTTAATTATATGTTTGCAAAAGCAATTTGGAGATTTTCAGACATTAACACAAAGTCTGGATTCATTATCTCAAAATTTTATTTATCATAAATATAAAATAAATTTTAGTTATTCTGCTGCTGCTAAAGAAAATAAATTAAAACAAAAGGTTATACCAGTCTGTGTGTAACACTTCATGAACTATATTGTGTTCAGTAATAAAGTGTTAATACTGTCTTTAAAACATGTTCTGGATCAGTAGATCAGTTCAGAATAATTCTTCAAGACCATTAAAGACATTAAATATGATGTTAAAGTTGGAATCAGTCTGATGTGTTGGTGGTGACTGATGACTCTGTATCTCTCCAGCGTGTGATTGGTCAGTTTAATAAGAGTGTAAGAGTGTGTACACACAACACACACTTCACTGTCACACTTCACTCAGACACCATGATGATGATGAAGCTCTGGATTTGTCTCCTAGTGGATTTATTCTCCATGTTGGACACAATACGTATGTTTATTTATTATATTAATCATAATTTAATGTTTTATTGTTACCTAAAAATAATATAAAATGAAATGTAGATTAATCTGAGTTTACTGAGTGAAATGATCAGTAGAATAAATAACTCTCTGTGTGTGTGTGTGTGTGTGTGTGTGTGTGTGTGTGTGTGTTTATTTATTTTACTGTTTCAGATGGATATTACCGGGAGAGACGATCTCAGTGTATTTACAGCTCCAGAGATTTAAAGGACATGGTTTACATTGACTCTGCCATTTTCAACAAGGTTGAGTACATATGGTTTAACAGTACAGTGGGAAAGTTTCAGGGCTACACTTCACATGGGATTTATAACGCAGAGAGATTTAACAATGATACAGGCATACTGCAAGGAGAGAGAGCTGCTGTGGATAACTTCTGTAGACACAATGCACAGATCTACTACACAGCTCTAATTGATAAATCAGGTAAGACGTGATTACTTTTTATTAATGACTAATTACAGTTATAATTATATTAACACAGAACTACATGTTACCTGTGGTTTATTTCTACAGTTGAACCTGAGGTTATTGTGAAGTTGGTGAAGAAATCGTCTGGTTCTCATCCTGCTGTGTTGATGTGCAGCGCTTATAACTTTTACCCAAAGATCATCAAAGTCACCTGGCTGAGGAACGGTAAAGAGGTTAAAGGAGGTCAGACGTCCACTGAGGAGATGGCTGATGGAGACTGGTACTATCAGATCCACTCACATCTGGAGTACACACCTGAGTCTGGAGAGGAGATCACCTGTGTGGTGGAACACGCCAGCTTCAAAAAACCCATGAGCTACAAGTGGGGTGAGTCTGATCTACAGTCTGATCTACAGTCTCAGCTACAGTCTGATCTACAGTCTGATCTACAGTCTGATCTACAGTCTGATCTACTGTCTGATCACATTAAACTGAAATAAAAGCGATTATTTTTTATTTCTGTTTTAATTCTATTCTCTGTTCTGATGATGTCACCTCACAGATCCGTCTGTTTCTGCTCCTGATAAGAGTAAGATTGCTATCGGAGCCTCAGGGCTGGTTCTGGGGGTCGTGATTTCAGCTGCTGGATTCATTTACTACAAGAAGAAATCATCAGGACCTTACTGAGGTGAAGATCAGAGTCTGATGTAACAAATCTAATAATGTCTAATAAAGCTCTTTGTTCTATCATTCATTTCTTTCCTTAAACAATAACTTACACAAAGTTTATTCATTATTACATTAAAAGTCGACGGTGATTTATTCATTTATTTGTAGAATAGAATTAGAATTGCTCAAGAATTAGATCAGATTTTACAGTCATCCACTTAAAATGGTTTATTTTATTATTTCATATCTGACTTTTATGCTAATATATTGATCAGATGTAAACAATTAGAATAAAAATATTTCTATTTTGTAGATTTTGTATGTTTACACTTTTTTTTTTATTCCACAGGTCTACAGATTGAAGACACTTTAAAAGGATCAAAGCTTAAAAGATTCATTTATCTTTATTTTTCTGAACATTTACCTGATGTTAAAGTGTTTGTTTTGTTTTGTCTGAATCTGAAATCTTTTATGATCTGTGATAAATTCACTCTGTACTTTAAATTCACTCTGTACTTTATCTGTGTTTCTTCATGCAGCTTTACACTGATTTATATCAGATAAACACAGTGCTGGATAAAAATCAGTCAGATCACAGTGACGTTTTCACGTCTTAAAGATGAAACTCATTCTTTTACTTTTTTTTATTGATTGTCGTTACACTGAATTTCTACATTTTTCTTTCTCCAACATTAGAGATGAGTTTTTTCTGTTGGTTTTTAAATAAAAAGTGTTTTTCTTTTCTGCAAACACAAAACCTGATTGTTTATTTCATTTGATCAAATACATACAGATACTGGACTGGACTGTAAAACTCTGATTTAAATTAAACTTCATCACAATAATATTCACTTCACTCGTCTCAGTCTTTATTAAAATAAATGTTCATTTTCTCTCTCACCTTCCTCACAGTGTTTTATCACATGATGTGTAAAAGAAAAGACATCTCAGATATATGAACAGACAAATATGTGATTTTATTCATCTAAAAGTTCATCCAGAAGTTGATTCTGAATATGAGTTAAAAAAAAAAACATCCAGAGAGAGAGAGAGACAGAGAGAGAAAGAGAGAGAGAGAGAGAGAGAGAGAGAGAGAGAGAGAGAGCAGATAAAAGTATAATATATAAAACCTCTTATCACTGTTCATCACTTAACATGTAGGAATTCAGCAGTGTTTCAGGTCATTTGTGATATGGTGATGTAGTTAATTCTACACGTTTGATCCCAATAAAGTTTGAGCTTTCAAATTATATTTTCAAATACTTAAGAATCTGTGAATTGATATATTTAAGGTGGAATTAACCAAAATTAATTAACCAATTAATTTTAATTTATTTATAAATACTTTTAAATAATTTAATTAAGAATGAATAAAACGAGTAACTTTTTTTGTAGGGTGACCTTAAGTGACCTTATTAATATTATTAATATGAATATTATTATTATTATTGTTATTATTATTATTATTGTGTTCAGCGCAGTAGCAGTAATCTTTACACATGTGTGATTATATGACCTGTTTAAATATTTACTGTAAAAACACACATATAATAATATAAATGATTCCTCAAGCTGCTGGATTCTGACTCACGGTTCTTATATCAGAGCTGAATAAAGATATATGAGCTGAAACATTCAGATAACATTCAGTAACCTTATATCAACATTATAAAAACCTCATGTGATATACATTAAAGAAGGTAAATCAACACCAATATAACAGATCTCTGATAAACTGTGGGGTAGATACATGTGTACATCTGTATCATGTTATTAAAACATCTGTATGTAGAGTTGAGGAGGAAATGGAATCTTTTCCAAGATGGCACGTAAATGGACTTTAAACGTGACTATATACAGATACTGGGAATGAATAGAATATTAATAGAAATAGAAATAGAAATCAGGGGGCATGGTGGCTTGGTGGTTAGCATGTTTGCCTCACACCTCCAGGGTTGGGGTTTGATTCCCGCCCCTGCTGTGTGTGTGTGTGTGTGTGTGTGTGTGTGCACCCATGCCTAGGGGTTTCCTCCTGTGTGTGAGAATGTGGCCCTGAGATGGACTGGTGTACCTTCGCCTGTAGATGGCTGGAATAGGCCCCAGCTGGTCCCTGTGACACGGGTAGTCCCAGAATAAGCTGGTATGGACAAAATAGATCGATAAATAGAAATCAGCATATACTCTATACAGCTACTACTGCATGTTATTATGAAGGTGAGCTCTCACAGGAGCTCAGTAGAAATACACATGTTCCTGGAGTGTCTTGGAGAACATACCATAAACAGTATAACCATAGGCCAGTCCATGATCAAGTTCTGTACGTCCATCAGAGCTACAATAGATCTGTTCTAAAACTAAATACAAAATAAATACAGCACATGGAATGAAACGTCAGTGAGCAGGTAAAGAAGAAATTACAGGAGCAACCACCAGGTCAGGGGTAACTGTGATGGAGATGGAGAGATCCACAGCTCTGATGGTAGAAGGAGTTCACATGATGAACGAAGCCTGGTCACTTCACCAGGCTGGAATTTCAGCAAGAAAGAAGCCAGTTCTGAAAAAAGGCCTCAGGAAATCCCTGAGAAAATGTGTGGGTCCAAGATCCTCTGTTCTGATGAGAAGACAAAGTGGGACAAAGTGGTAACATAATATGAAATGAAAATCACCATGGAAGAAGAAGAAGAAGCTACATACACACATAAAAGTTGGGGTCAGAGTTCAGGGGCAGTTATAATACAGTTCCCCTGGAGCAGAGAAGGTTAAGGCCCTTGCTAAAATTCCCCAGTCGTGGTTTGAACCCTGACCTTCCAAGTAACAACCCAGAACCTGAACCACCACTGCCCCAATAATGTTTATACCAAATGATGGAACACAACGAAATGTGGAGCAGTTCAGAGGGGGCCAATACTTATGACTGACCGTGTAACTCTGTATGACATCATGTACATTATATATCCAGAATCTTATCTAGATCATTTATGTGAAATTAGTTGAATTAAAGAGATCTGTATACAACAGCTTGATCCTTCTTCATCCAGATCGTTCTAAATTGTTTTTCCTCAGATACTGATGATGTAATAAAATTCCTCCCTTATGATTGGCTCATTCAGTGAAGATTTACTTCACCACCTGGGACTTTCCAGGGCAACTCGGTTGTTGTGGTTTTAGTTTTTGTCGGTGTTTCAAAACTAGAGCCTCAGTTAGTTTGGCATCGTGTTTGTTATGAACACTTGAAAATTTATCACCTCGTCCTCATCAGATCATTACAGCTGTGTCGCTTTATTAAAGATGTTTGTGATATTCAATTATTACAGAGATCAGATCAGATCAGATACACAGAGAAGCAGAACGTTTTCAGTCAACACAAAAAAAATAATCAGCAAAATCAAAATGTTTTCTTCTAATGATGAGATGTTCTTTGGTCAGAGATGATGGTCAGATGGATGGAGACATATTCAGGGAGATCCTTAAAGAAAACCTGCTCCAGTCTGAAGTGACAGTGAGAACAGCTAAACATGGAATCTCCATCCATCCATCCATCCATCCAAGAGCTTCAGAAATGCCATGCTATTAAATCATTAATGAACTGATTATTTTGTGATGAGACTCAGATGCTGCTCAGTTGGGTTCAGATCCCCCTGACTGATGAAGTCCTGTGTTGAGTGTCGGCGTGTTTTGGATCATCTTCTTGATACATGATGAAGTTCCTCCTGATTCATTTAGATGCATTTCTTTGTAAGAGATGATGTTTCCAGACAAAATGATCCTGTAGATTTCTGAATTGATTCTGCTGCCATCATCATGAACTTCATCATTAATAAAGATTAGTGAGAATGTTCCAGAAGGAGACGATGCAAGCAGGGACGCCATGACACTACCACCAGATCATGAGCTTTGCTCTTTCCATCACATCAGCAGAGATTCATCTTCGTTTCATAACTTTTTGTTGTATTTCTTTGTGAATTCTAATCTGGTCTCCTGATTCTTACTCATCTTGTGACCTCTAAATTAAGTTCTAGATCTACACTCACGTAAAATGATTCAGAATCATGTTGGTTTGTTCTTCAACAGAAGCAGATCTTCACAGTAAACTGAAGGATAAAACCAAGAGCTGATGTTCAGAGCTCCTGAGTAAGAAGAAACACGTCAGACACATGTCCCAATACTTCTGACACAGACCACACTGGGGTCTATGTGTTATAACACTTCTACAGGAAATTCCAAACTCTGTGGTTAAATTTATCTTCTGATCTCAAACATCTACAAAAAAATGAATTGATTTTGTTCTAATACTTTTGGAGGAATCTGTATGAAAATCCCTCATGTGATATTTATTACTGGATTTTATTCATCATTACAGACTGATCCTACAACATCTTCACATTTCTCACCAGATCTTTCCAAATCACTTTCTCCAGACACTGATGATGTAACAATATTCCTCCATTCTGATTGGCTCACACAGTGAAGTTAGTATAAACATCAGGGACTTTCCAGTCTGGTGATTGTTCTGGTTTCGTTTATTTCTCACCGGTGTTTCAGAAATAAAGCCACTGTTTGGCGTCGTGGTTGTTGTTGTGTACGTTTGGAACTTTAGTCACCAACATCGTCCCAAATGTTCACACATCACTTTATTAAAGCTGATTCAGGTCATGAAGCGTCAGAGGTCCCTGAGAGAGACAGAGTAAAAAACATCTCGTTATTAGGGATTTGTGAGAAGATGCTTTTATTTTAATAGCATGATTTTTTTCTAATAAAAATGTATTTAGTGTTTTTTTTCATAACAGCATGATTCATCACTCATAATATGAGAAAAGTTTCTGTGATAACAAAATGCTTTTCTTGTAAGTATATTATCCATACCTGCTTATTCCAGGAACACCTGGGTCACAGGGATCAGCTGGGGCCGATCCCAGCCATCTACAGGGACAGGTCTTTCATACGGCCCCACTCACTCCTAATTTAAAGACACCAATCAACCTTTCATGTGATGCATGTCTTTGGACCAGGGAGGAAACCCCTGAGGAATTGGGAGAACATGCAAACTTCACACACAAGGCTGGGATGGGAATTGAACCCCCAACACTGGAGGTGTGAGGCAAACATACTAACCACCAAGCCACCGTGCTAGTGTTATGGGCTGTTTCACGTGATGATAACTCAGAGCTTTACAGTGCTCGAAGTCTTTCACCTACAGATTGGAACCAAGCTGATGGACACCTCAAACGATCAGATGTTCACCTGAAAATGAATCTGAACACGTTTTAAAAAACCCAGTGGAAAATTAAAAGAGGAAATGTTTTGTGTTGTTTTGTGGTTTCTGATGTTTAAAGGGGTTTAATTGGTGATATTAGTTCTATAAAGGAACAAATCAACTTCTCTTCTGAAAGAAGAAACAGAGCTGATCAGGTGACCTGCAGCTCCGTCACTCCCCAGTGACACTCTATAAACTTCTAATTCATCTATAAAGTTTTAGGGGAACTTGTGAATGTTCCTCAGTTCCTCATTCCTGCAGAAATCACCTGACGTTGGCATGTTGTGTGTCCAAGAAGTTTTTCAGAACCTGATTAACCAGATCCACTTCACCACACAGGAACATTATAGAAAAACTTTTCCAGCACTGAGTTTCCTCATGGTTTGTGTTTCTGTGTGTTTTATCAGTGTTCAGAACACGTCATATAGTTTACAGAAAAAAACCTTTCCGGCTTTAAAGTATTCAATCTCTCTGTTAATCAATACACGTGATATTGGACATGTTTTTATAATCTATATCACGTTATTCACGTCATATAAAGACGTGTTCAGTAACTCAGCACTTTAAAAACAATATATAACACCTGAGTATCTGCTCAGTGATGAGGTCACGTGGCAGCAGAATAACGTGTAAAAGTATAAAACAGATTCAGGTGAAGAGATTCAGAGAGTCGTGTTAATGTTAATCATCACATCAGGGTGGAGAAATGAATCTCAGTGACTTTAATTGTGACAGAAGTCTGTAGAGGTCAGAGGTCATTCATGATCAGACTGGTTTGAGCTAACAGGAGAGTTGTGGAAAGATCATACCAACAAGGCCCAAGGTGTTCCTATTAAAGTGGACTGTGTGTTTAATACAAAGTCATAATACATCCACACAGTACGACACAGAGGAGGTTTGTTCTGAGTGTTTATTATAGACACAATGTTCAGTAGAGGATCTTGTTGTTAGGAGAAATCTGATGGACAGGTGACGACTACTGGAAATACCTGAAATATAAAATTATTGACATCTTACTGAGAAAACATGTAAAAAACTGACCATGACCTCCAGATAATACAAACAAACATTTTATTTTATCTTCATAACATAATATAATTATCAATATTTTTATTTCTCTTCAGGTGAAAGTTTAACTCAGTGTAGAAATAAAATACACTGCTATAAAAGCAGGTAACCACACACACTCACACACACACACACACACACACAGGTTTATACGTATATACTACCACCTAGTGGTTCCTAAACACACAATGAACCTCAGAAATAGTCACAAAAACACGTTAACACAAGTGTAACATGAGAAGTTAATAAAACACAAATATTCAGAGAGAGATTTATTAAATTACATAATAACTCAGGGCTAATTACAGAAATAATTATTTTAATGCGTTTTTATGGCGCTTATGGAAAACTCGAACAGAGTTGAATACAATAATCCGTCTGTAAATTTGGCAGCACACAGAACTGTACGTCTCTACTGACCTGTGATAAAGGAAAGTTTACAGAAGAAGCTCAAAAGAAGAAAAAAAAAACATGTCAGGTGCAGCAGGTACAGAAGAGCGCTGGGCAGGTCTGCATTTAATATGTACAGTGTGCCACCTGGTGGTCATGTGTAAGAACAACATGTTAAAATAGAACAGTATTCATTAATACTGCGGTAAATATTCAGGATTTCACCCGGAGCGTGTTTCTGTTTCTACACAATGTACCTATTAACAAGGACTTGTATTGTGTTTACATCTTATTATTTATTTATTTATAATCTGCCAAACTCTAATATATGTAAATACTTCATACCTGGAGTTATCAGAATATGACTAACATCCAGTCCTTTGTATAATTTATGTTTTCCAGTCCTGCCTCCAGCAGTGAAGTGATAAAAATATGAGTTTCTGAGTTATCCGGATATTTTTCTTTCATGCTTCTATACTTCCATCCCTCAGTCGCATAAACAACACATCTGGAGGAAATCCAGAGAGAAATCAGCAGAGCGTGGTTTTCATTTAAAAGCACCAGAAATAAATCCAGCATGCAGAGATATATACACAAATACACACCTTTTACCACCTGGGTTCAACAACCAAGGAACGTTCTGTCCCAAAAACCGGGAAGATTTATTTTTTTATGAAGTATTTTAAATATGAAGCATACTTTTTCTATATATGACTGAATTCTGTTATAAAATAATATTCAGGAGAACGGAGCTCAGAAACCGTTCATCTAATGAGGGAAATGGAAAAGTTAATAACTTTATACAGCTTATTATTATTAGCCCTTAATGACACAAATATATATGAATAGGCGTCGTGTCTGTATAAAGGATAAATAATATACGAACATAAACATCCTCTTCATCATCATTCATGTTCATCTGAGGAGAAATAAGTAAAAAATAATAATAAACTTCTAAAATTGGTAATTTTACAGAACATTATGTACACGATCATATACCGGAAAGTCAAATAAAGTCTAAAACATCTCGGATGATCTGCATTCTGTGAGGATTTGAGGATATTAGAGGAGAAAGAGCCTTTTATACGAGTTTAAATACCATTAAAGAGAACAAATGGCCGAGCAGGTAAACGCTTCTGTGGGGTGAATATAAAACAGGACGTTTTGCTCGGGGCATTTTTCTTATCGCCCGAAACTGCAGCAAAGAACCACACAGCAAACTATTAAGTGCTAAAAATATCTGTTCAATTTAAAGAGTTTCCTGGGAGGAATTTCATTCAGGGGAAAGTAATGATGACGATGCAAAAAAATAAATAAATCCGAGAAAAAAAAAATCCTTATTTGAGCCAGTTCACTGAGGTAAAGTTAGCATGTTGTTTGATAATGAAGCTAGTTAGAGACCGTCTATAAAGTGTGTACATATACAGTCGGATATAATTAAAGAGTTAAGTATGATGACATGTATGATATATTATTACTTTTATCTCTTTTTTACCGTTTATTCCTGCTGTTTTCTAATAGACAATCGTGTGAAAATGTGATCTCTATTTCAGAAACTGTAGATCTCTCAGTGTCACAGTCTGTAGAGTTCAGTGCAGGTGGAATATTTTAATGAATAAAAGATCAGGTTTTGAAAGTGCAGGAGAAAAGACAGACTTCACTCAAAAAGCAGGAAGAATAAAAAAACTGCAGTAAGTGAAATAATCATTCGTAATGAAGAGAGAAGTTTCTGAGGACAGACTTCAAACCCTGAGCCTGATGAGCTACAAGACCAGGCCGGGTCTCTGTTTCTGTCTCAGTCAAGAGCTATTAAAATACAGGATATTAAATATTAATGAACTGATATTAACTGTGCCAAGAGAGAAAATAACACCATCATTGGTACATTGCTGTCTCATACTCTGTATATTGTGGTCTTTATTTCATTTTGCTCTATAACATTGTCTGTAAATTAAATGTAGTCGTTATTTTATGTCTGTACTTAAGAAGGTCACCAACAACCTGCACCAAACTCCTTCTGTGTGTAAAACTAACTTTATTGTACTTTTATATGTATTTAAGGGCAAGAACAAGAATCTGAAAGAAACTGGAAAAAGACGAGATGATGTTCTTTCAGTCTTTAGGATAAATGTGTATTTTAACTTGTCTTTAAATGGAAGCTGTTGAAATATTTGTGATAATAAGTGACGGATGTGTTTGACATCATCACTGTGTCTTATTGTCTTTCACACAGATTATATTTGCCATAAATAACATCACTTAGAGAATAAATAAAGACTAAAGACAGATTTTATAGACAAACATCGACAACCTTTATTAAATAAAGATTATTGATGAGTTGATTTTTTGATCATTATTTGAATGAACACATTTTATAGTGTAGCTCAAAGACGAGGACCCTTGTGTTTTTATTTATTTATTTATTTAAAACTCTATTTGTAACATGCAGTAAATTCAGAAGACATTAAAAAAATAATGAATAAATATCATTTCTTAAAAACATTTCATTTACAGCATTTACATTATGAACGTGAGACATTTCAGAAGCTGCAGCATGTAAAGAGATGATGATGATGAAGAGTCCACTAGAGACCTGAAGATACAGAACTAAACTCCTGAGAACACTTCAACACTCATCATAGAGAATTAGATTTCTGTAAACAATTCAAAACAGTAAAACTGTGTAGAAAATTGTGTTCTGATTTCTATTCAGTCACATCACGACTAACATCTAACTTTTTACATTCATTACAATTAAAGATTTTATTCTTTATATAAAGTCATTTAAATCCAACCTCAAACTGCACTGTTGAAATAAATAAACATTATCTAATTCTTAATTCTTTTTAAGTTGTTCCACTTTAAAAGTTTTTTCCTTATTGTGAACGTGAAGAACGTTGAATCCTGTTTCATTAAAGAGTCACGTGTTAAACTCCTGACAGGTTTAAACATGAAGAAGACAATAACGAGGAACAGTTTAGAGTTTACACATTAACCCTGTAAAATTGTACACACTTTAATAAAACACGTCCTCATGGGTTCTTTAATTTTAATGCCTTTGGGTTCTACACAGAACCTTTGACAGAACCGTCTACACACCTGGTGTTTATTTCTAATTGTCCAGTTTGAGTCTGGTTTTAAATGACTGAAGAAAATATTGAAGAAAATGTGTCTATATTTACATGCAATAATTATTTAAATGAAGACATGAATATTAATATATCTGATATTATAATATTTAAAGTAATTATAAAGTGATGATCATGACGGTGTAATTAGGTACATCATATCTAAATCATCATGATGTTTTATACATGAAACTTTAACCACAAAATGTCTTAAAAATGAAATGTTATATTAATATTAGCAGCTGGTCGTGTAGAATTATGTTTTATTTACTTTAGCTCAAAGATTCAGTTGATCGTCTGTATTTTTTAGCTGCTCTGAAAAAAATGGACCCTGATGTTGGGTTTAAAACATTTTCCTCATTGTATAAACACACGCACACACACGCACGCACACTCACACGCGCACGCACACTCACACACGCACACACACTCACACACGCGCACGCACACTCACTCACACACACACACACTCACTCATGCACGCACATGCACGTACGCACACATGCACACTCACACATGCACACTCACGCATGCACACACACGCACGCACGCACACACGCACGCATGCGCACGCACGCACACACACACGACTTTCCTGTTGCGTAAACATAAACTGAATCTCTTTCTTGTTCCATGAACCCAAACATTTATAAAAACCCATTCAATTTTAAATTCCTTACCAAAATTCTTCCTAAAAATGAAATGCAGCAGTGATCATTATGAACAGATTATGAACAGATTATGAACAGATTATGAACAGATTATGAACAGATTATGAACAGATTATTAACAGATTATAACCTCACTCCTGTAACTGTAAACCTCAGATTATTTCACACCTGTAGAAATTCTCCTCCAGCTGATTATAAAACACGTGACGTCTGAGCCTCACTGCAGCTTTTCCACCAGTTGTCGGTACGTCGTTCTCTCTTTCACACAGTCGTGTCTCTCCATAACGTAGCGTTTTCCGTTGGTCCTCAGGTTCTCCTGCAGTTCCTCATCACCCAGCAGGCTCTTGGACAGAAGCACAAACTCCTACAGAAGAACAGGAGATGGTGAGATGATCAGAATATTACAGTTAGTGTGTTTTAGCAGGAGAAAGTAAGAAGAGTTCGTTCAGATGACAGACGGATCTTCTCGAGTAGAACTGGATCCTTCTAACTTCAAACCTTCAAAACGTATTCACGTGTGTACACTAATAAATCCATCAAATGTTACCGAAACATTAATATCTAGCCACGCCCACAAAACTCCATATAAGGAAAAGTTCACAGAAAGCAAATCTACTGAGTGCTCAGTGTCTCGTAAATCTCTGAACATCGACATAACACAGTTTATATCTGTGAGAACAGGAAGTTACTGTATCATGGATGTTTTATCAAGTTAAATAAAGATACTATAAAAAGCATGATTGAATTTTTATTCACAAAAATGTATTTTATTGTATTATAATGATCGTTGTGGGATTTGAATCTGATTATATAACAAACTTCTCTTAGGTGTTTTACTTTTTTAAAGTGATCATGGGGACGTGGGAATGCTCCTCGAGTCCTGATGATGGATCTATGAGGATAAATCTTGCTCCAGCTGTGAAGTCTTCCTCATCTTCATCACCTCAGAGACATTAACGTCTCCTCTGTGGGAAACTCTCACATTTCTGTCCTGATCATATTCCTCTAATGTTTTAAATCCTCTTATTTTTATCTTATCCGTGAATACAGGACTAGATCTCTGTCTCTGTGTGAAGTTAACCTTCATCCACAGGCTCGTGAGAGAT
This sequence comes from Bagroides melapterus, assembly GCA_028566695.1. Taxonomy (NCBI): domain Eukaryota; kingdom Metazoa; phylum Chordata; class Actinopteri; order Siluriformes; family Bagridae; genus Bagroides; species Bagroides melapterus. The sequence goes on from JAOTRN010000035.1 coordinate 805,248, forward strand.
TCTGCGTTTCCCAGCATGCCTCAGTGTAAGACTCGTGATGTCGCTCTGATCTCAGCAGGACGTGAAAAAACACGCGAGAACATCAGAGTTTAATTCA
>JAOTRN010000035.1:807096-829528 GCA_028566695.1 Bagroides melapterus
ATAAATTCTGTTATAAATACTGTTATAAATATTGTTATAAATACTGTTATAAATACTGTTATAAATTCTGTTATAAATTCTGTTATAAATATTGTTATAAATACTGTTATAAATTCTGTTATAAATACTGTTATAAATTCTGTTATAAATACTGTTATAAATATTGTTATAAATACTGTTATAAATTCTGTTATAAATACTGTTATAAATTCTGTTATAAATTCTGTTATAAATTCTGTTATCAAGGATGAAATTTATTCATAAAAGTTTCATAGGAAAAATTTCACAAGATATAAAAAGAAATTCATATTAAAATGTACTTGTGTAAATCTGTCCGATGTTTTTTCAGCTATAAACTTTTCCTAATTTTCTACAAAAAAAAGCCTGTATAAAATTTTCAATATTAATGACTAAGGTCAGATTTTAAGGGAATTTTTACCTTTTTAATGAGAATTATCTTCAGGTTATTGTAATTATTCTTTGTTAATCATATCATCATAATAATTATTTACTAATTATAACTTACTTAAGTTTTTTGGCAAAAAAAACAATAAAAACTAATAATAACAATAAAAAATACATTTTAGTCTGACGTGACACGACACACCTCTAAGATGGCGGCGGACATTCCTTCAGAAACGGAGGAGTTGACGACGGCGAATGATTTCCTCATGATGGCGTGAAGTTCCTCCTGATTCCTCTCTGCTGCTAAAAACACTCCAGAAGATCTACAACCACAAAACACACGAGTCTGAGGAAAGTTCTGGAAAGAAGCCACGCAGCAGACTGGAGCAGAAAGTTAGAGCAGAAAACGCTGGTCTCTCAGGATTCAAAGTAAAAAAATATTTCTTATCACATTCCCACACAATCTTCAATTCATTCTGGGCTGAGATGTTGCTCTGATAGCGTGACATCCTCCATGCATTATAGAGAGTTTGTTTACACTTTCACTTTAGCTAAAAATGAGTGTATACAGAGATAAGTTCACACACTCCAATACCAATTTCATGTGAGGGCCCAGAGCTGGAAAAAAAAAAATCCCTGTATAAAAAGTCAAAGCGTGAAGACAATTTCTTGCGTACTTTGTTGGAGATAAAAAGCTGAGCCTCTGAAGAAAGAGGAGAGGAAAGATGAAAGAGGAGAGAGAGAACTTTACCTCTTCACACATTCTTCAACTTCTGAGCTAAGTACAGGATCGATCTGAAAAAAAAGGAGAAAAACTAAAGTGAGTAAAAATAAAAAGTGACACTTTACTGCTGTCAGACTGGAAAACCACCGGCGGGAAAATCCGATCTTTCCTCGGATGAACAAGACGTGTTTGTTATTCTGGGAAAGATCAAAGATCACAAACCTCGTGTTGTTCAGATTGTTTGTCTTTTCTGTACACAGCTAAACTAAAGCTCTGAAACTGGAGACTCCTTTAAAAAAACCTTCCAGAAACATCTTACAGAAAACTTCACCATATTAACATATTGTTACTATAGAAACGAGGAGATATCAGAACAGGTTCATTATAAACCTCAGCCAGCTTCCTTCAGATCTTATAAGGTTAAAGAACATCTTACTCTAACTTATTCTAGAAATGTCCTACACAAGTTCCTCCTCCTCCTTCTAACTTTTACAGCATCATGAGATCTCAGATTGTAAACAGGATCAAAGGTCGTCCTGTGATTAAAATAAAAGACGAGTAAACCTGTATCTCACATTTATCTTGTCTTATCTTGAGGGACTTCGATGGTGTGAGATGATTTCTGTAATACCCAAATCACAGCGTGTGGACGAGAAGCTTTTACGTCCTCGCTGTTTTCCGACCCAGCGTTAGTGTTGATGAGAAAAACATTGGAGAATTCTGTCAGATTGCGGAGATTAAGGACAAGTCGAGGTTTTAACTGGATTTGATGAACGATGATGTAAGTGCTGCTCTGTGTAAAGTCTCAGCAGCTGAGAGGAAACTGCTCCTGAAATATTCTAGCTTAAAATATTCTCAAAACTAATAAGAATGTCATAATCATTTATAACCAACGTGACCTGATGAATGTTAACGAAGAACCTGGAGAGAAACATCTGCACTCCAGCAGCAGACCCTCAGATCATCAGGCAGTGAAGGAAATCGACTGTTTATGTTCTAGAGCTGTTAAATAATACAAATAAGAGGAGAACGTATATCTATAAGAGCATCAAGCTCTAGGTGGTGATAAAGAAGCTGAGATCCTGACTCTGAGTTTAAATTAAATAAACAGAGCTTGAAATTTCTCTCAGAATGTTTTACAGTGTAAGAAAATATCTAAGTCTTGTGGGAAAGAAGGTTCCGTATCTCAGGCATGTACTGCAGACTTCAGAGGAACTGAGTTCTGTCAGATCTGTTGACTCTGAGCAACAGGAACATCATTCCTCATCATATTTGTCTCTCCGTTTTCTGACGTTTTATGTTGATTCAAAGATCTGTCCCAGCTCGTGGTAGGTCCAGGATGATCCTCTATGAGAACCGTGACCTTATCAAAGGCTTGTTAGTGAACCAAAGTCCCAAAGCTAAGCTGTGAGGCAGCAGATGTTCTGACAGGCTCTCACAGGCTCCCGGCTCGCTAGTAAAGTTCCTTGGCATGTCTGAGTATCACGTAAACATCAGAAATGTCAAATTTATGGCCAGAATTTTATACCAAGCTCCTGCTGTGATCCCTTTCTAACAGGTACATCCAATTAGCTTCAGGCCAGCATGCTAACACTAGTAAAGAAGCAGTGTGAGATCACACACATGGCTACAAATGCAGCAAAACACCAACACACACACACACACTTTTTGGATTTGTGCTCACCTTTGGGCCAATGATGATGAGGATGACCAGAGGATTCTGGGCATGCCATTCTGTTGGAAACAAGATCTGGTAGAGGATTAGCCATGTAAATATGACAGAACACACACACACACACACATTTACTCATGCCTTAGGCCATGAAATCAGGAAATCACTGGGCTTCATGGAGCCACCATAAGTCAGACCACAAAATACCCACTGCTGGACATCTAACACACAGACCATGAAAACACAGAGCAGTGGAAACACCTGTAAATACAGACCCTGGAAAAGTGAGGACCACGGCAATGTGAACAAGTGTTCATTAGAAAAGCAGCAGTGGAACAGGGCATGAGAACCATACATCTGTCTGAGGTTACCTGAGAAGGTGTTCAGCAGGTACAGAGGGTCCTTCACTTTTCGGAGTCCACACACTAACAGGAAGACGTGTAGGTCATCTACTCGATCGACACAAACTCCTACAAACCCAAAGACAGAAGAACTTCAATCAGAAGAATCTGACGATTTACCGCAATTACAGCAAAGTAACCAGGAAGAAGACAGAAAAATAAAAACTAGTTATTTATCTTTATACTTTTAGAAACATCAACATAAAGCTCAGAGGCAGTGAGATGGGAAACCACGGCCTTGTCCTATTTTAACCTTTAGCGAGCTCGCTAACTGTCTCGCTAGCTAATAATTAACTCGTATATTTTCAAGGGTTTTGTTTGTTTTTTGATCCAGATGATGTTTATCCAGCCCTAAATGTCACTGATATGAAATGTTAATGATATTTTTGTGATGTAGAATCAAAAGAAAAATATATTTACTAAATAAATAGTAAACACTTTGTTGACTAGATGGAACTTTGTTATTTGTGCTAATCTGGTTGCACTGCTAGACGCTAGTTTCATGTTTTTAGCAAAGTTAGATGCAAGTCAGGGTTTTTCAGGGTTTCTCACCAACAGACAGAAACCAGCCACTAGGACAATCGATAAAAAGTTCCCCAGTCGATAACATGCTAGCTAGAAACTTTACATTTTTACTAATGAATGTTTTTGCTAATGAATTCGAGCAGCTAGGCGTGTCTAATCTTGCCCTTACTACTTCAAACTGCTTTGAATTTCTAAAGTAATGAAACAGAAGTTAACTGAAATCCTGAACCTTTTAGCTGATCATCACGTGTTCACCTCCAGAACTTCTGAAACCCTGTTCACATGCTGAAACTTCTGATCTGATCGACTGAACCGTAAAAACTGTCCAGGTGTTCGTGTTAATTAAACCGAGAAATACGTCTCGAGGGACGACCGAGAACTTCTGCTGATGTGATGAAGATCTCCTGAAGCGATCTGGAATCGTTTGGGGTCAGAGACCGCTGGATCAGGACGCTAATCCCTTTTAATCCTATGACCAACGCTAGCAGGCTGAAACACATGAAAATACGGAGACAGACTTGGCTGAAATGGGACACGACCCAAGTGACCACAACACGTGGGATTAAACTCTTTTTGGCTTCTGTAGCTCATTTCTCGGAGATAAGGCTATGATAAGAGAAGGAAATTCATTTCCGCAGATAAGAGTCCAATCCTATAACGCCTTCAGAAATTCAGACGTTTGACAGGAAAATCACGTGCAGGATTAGAATGACAACACAAAGAGTCAAGAGCTGTCGAGACAAATGTCAGGAAAAAGGTTCATTCCATCACCGTAATTGGAGTTTGGAGTGACACGTTAAAGGAAATCAGTTTAGGGCTAAAATCAGACTTAACAGACAGATTAGACGTTAAAACCCTTCATTTAGACGTGCAGCAGGAAAGAAAGTAGACGTGTCGCTTCACTAAAGAAAACTGTTCGAATCCAAGAAGAAGGAATTCAATCAAAGTTAATAAAGTTAAATTCTGTTCACATAAATCTGACAAATTTTTATCCAGATTTAAAATAAATAAATTCCATGAATCTATTCTACTTTTTTCCTTCCAAAACATTTTAGTTTTTCAATTATTTTTTTTTATTTTATATGTAAACGAGCAGCGCTGTTACTATGACAACAATATCCTTTTAATCGAAAGCGTATTACAGAGATTGTTTTATTTTCTTTTAAATTGTTATATGAACATTAATGACATTCAGTTTCCTTCTTTCTCAGGAAATTAAATTGATGGAATAAAGTATGGAGAAGAAGAAGAGGAAGAAGATGAAGGTTTGTTAGAACACCCCAGTGAGACAGAAGGGGTTAATGATCAGCGGGATTGATTTGGTCCTGTAGCTGTCGATCCTCCGTTCAGCTAACACACAAATCAGCAGAAGACGTTTATCATGAAACACATCACAAACATCTTAGAAGAGAAAGAAGGAGTGATGAAGGTTCCTGTGGTGTCCACTGACGAGACTCTGACAGCTCAATCTAGATTTCCTCCAGCTCGGGAATTTTATCAGATCTCGATCAGACTCCAGGCTAAAATCCAATAAAACAAAACACACATCTGTGAGACGTGTCAGGAGACTGTGTGGCTTCACTCCTCCTTCTCTGACCCAAAGCTGTTCTGTACATTTCTTTCTTTCTTTCTTTCTTTCTTTCTTTCTCTGTGTATTGATCAGTTCTCTCTCAGTTTTTATGTGACAAATCAAAAACTTTTCTGTACATGTTTATAGTGTCCCAGAATACACAGTAACCTCCTAGCGGCTAAACAAAGTTTCATTTTGACTGGAGATACAGTACGTAACAAAATAAACATTTAAAAATTAATAATAAAAAAAGAGATGTTGGTGATGGAGCAACTTTATATCTGCTATAATGAACTATAACTGTAGCACTAAACAGATCAAAAGTACTTAAGAATGACAATGTGTGTGTGTGTGTGTGTGTGTGTGTGTGTGTTTGAAATGAAGATAAAATAAAAATAGAACAGAACAAACATTCACAGTGTCTTTATGATAATTCATGATATTAATATTAATACACATGAACTCAGTCAGTGATCTTCTTTTTTCTGAGTGTGAAGTTCTCCACCTAGCAGGGGGTTCCACAATACTGTTCTCTCTCTCTCTCTCTCTCTCTCTCTCTCTCTCTCTCTCTCTCTCTGTCTCACACACACACACACACAGACATACACACACACACACTCCCTCTCACGTCTCGATCACTATCCAAAAGGCGACACTCAGAGTCACTCAGAATATCTTTCTTCAGATAAGCAGACCTCCTACCAGTGTTCTCTAAAAACCCTGCCGTGAGCTACATGACAGCAGGAGGCCAGCAGACCCACCTCAACACACACACACACACACACACACACTGTGCTTTCATGCATTAATAGATCTGCTCTGATCCTCATTTCTCTCTCTCTCTCTCTCACACACACACACACACACACACAGAAGTTGACTGATCTGATCTCAGAGAATATTCCGGACACTCTGATACTCAGGAGTACAGAATCTCAGAAAGTGTTTTAACATGTAGTTATAAAATGATTAAGTTTCTGTAATAAATAAAGAATTGTTAATAAAGGACAGATTACTGTAATGTAAGAGGAATAAAACACCTGAGGGTGTGATGTCAGTGTGTTACATCACTGATTATTTTACTAACACAACACGACCTGCCAGTGTTTCATCCTTTATTTATTAAAATCACAAACAATCTAAAAGTCTGTGCTGTGGATAATGATGTCATAGTTTTTCCTCTCAGTGACGTTTGATTGGTTAGTAGAATTAAGTGCAAAAGTTTGATCCCAAAATTAGAACAATTTAAAGTGAATTCCTGAGTAAATAATTATACATATTCTACTCTTTTAACACACACTCACACACACACACACACACACACACACACACACACACTCAGGTGTATACACACACACTCAGGTGTATACACACACACAGGAACACAGATTTACTGTCACCCTTATGTCAGACAGGTGGACATGATGGTATTAATGAAAGCTGCGTCTCAAGTGTGTGTGTGTGTGTGTGTGTGTGTGTGTGTGTGTGTGTGTGTGTGTGTGTGAGTGTGTGTGTGAGATGTATTTTTAATAAGGCGCGTGTTGCTTATCGAAATTCCTGCGGCCTGCTGGCAGCCTGGTGATGAATGACCACGGACAAGAGAGTTATTAATCTCTCACACACACATACACACACACACACACGCACATACACACAAACACACACAGAATGAATGGAAAACCCCAAAAGAGAGAAAGAAAGAAAGAAAGAAAGAAAGACACACAGACAGACAGACAGAGACAGACAGACAGAGACAGAGACAGACAGACATACAGAGACAGACAGACAGACAGACAGACAGACAGACAGACAGACAGACAGAGTAATTATTTACCTGTAGTGTGTAAGAACTCTTTCCAGCTGAAGTCGGGACTCTCTCTCGTCTCGATTCCTGCAGAGAAACAGATCAGGTGAACGTCACAATCTTTCTTAAACGAGTCGAAGACACTAAAACGTGTGAGGGAATGGAGACGTGTCCGTACCTTGAGCTTGTACGTAGATCTTAGTGATGTCACAGTCCTAAAGCAGCACACACAAGGTAACAGCTGAACTAGTGTTGTTATAACAGCCTGCGCTTGTTGCTATGGTTACGGCTCTGCACAACGTAGCCTAGAATTCAGTCCTGCACCATTACACTTAACACTTTAATTACGACAGAGAAGAAGAAATCGTGTCCAGTACCGTGATCTGTACTCGTCGTCATGGTAACAGACACGGTTACTTAGTAACAGAGAGTGTGATTAAACTCAGTGTGTTTGTTGTGATATAGCTGCGAAAACTTAAAAAAATTACAATTAAACCTGAATCTCTGACTGTTGCTATGGCAACACTATCACTACCTCTCTCTCTCTCTCTCTCTCTCTCTCTCTCTGTTTAGTGCTTCTACTGGTAACATTTCTAATTAAATTGATGATTTTAGCATAATTATGTATATCTGCCCATAGTAAATTGTTGCCATGGTAACGTGTCAACAGGAACGTGTATGTAAATTTGTCAATAGTTGAGATATTTTAGCTACAATTTACTGTATGGATTTTTTTTTTAAACGTAGCCTCCATAGGTAGGCTCCGTCCAATCATAGCGCAGCAGGATCCACGATATCTCACCCGCGATTACATTACGGTACTCCGTACATTCGGCTTTGACTTCTATAATTGAGCTGCTTTTAAATTACCCACAATTCTCTGCATACTTTTATTTTTCTATTAAGCGTTTCTCAAAACCACATGAAACCCTTTGCTCGAGCATGAAAAGCTGCGGCTGTATAATCAGGAATCATCTCAGCACGATTCTAAAATCAATATATAAAAATAATAGAGCGGCGGGAGAGCGATAACCGAATAATGCTGCGGCTCGCTCGAGATCAAGCGAATCATTTCACACACACAGAGAGAGGAAATTGGCTGGATGTTATCAGCGCTGGGTGCCTGCTGTGTGTGTGTGTGTGCGTGTTGGTGTGAGTCTAATCCACCAATGAAACGCTGATGCATTATTATGGGATGCTGCTGAGAATGATGATTATTGTCGTTGTCGTTATTTGTATTTATTAGTGACGTGTGTTAGTCACATTAGTCTGAGATTTTCTGTCCTTCGTTTTCTGCACCATTAAAGACGAACGGCGGTTCGGTCGGTCGATGTTTTTTTTAATCGATAGCTGCTTTATTATTGTTTACTGCACTTCATTCGTACAGGACAAGACGACGCACGGCTTCAGTAAAGTGTTCCCTGAGATAAACCCGTATAAACTAGGCTAATTAATGAGTCATAATAAATAAATAAACACATATTTACATTCTTTAATAGAGAGGAAATGTGATTATTGTCAGACAGACATGGAGAGATGAACGTGACACGTGGGGGCGTGCTGTTAGACTCGGCTTCATCACGTCGTACGACACGTATTGATGAGCAGCACAACACAAAGGGGTTTGTTCCGTACGAGATCAGACCTGTGTTCGGTTCTTCACTCTAACTGCTCTGTTTAATGGTCTGGTGTCAGATCCGAGAGCTTTAAGGGTGAAATCAACCTTATAGTCACAGCACAGATGTGAGGACTGAACACCAACATCTTACCAAGTAAGACTCAGCTTTGTGCTTCATCTCCTCTGTGAATACTACAGCAAACCTGAGAGAGAGAGAGAGAGAGAGAGAGAGAGAGAGAGAGAGAGAAGATTTATTATATACTCTGAACACTGAATACTAAGTTGTTTCAGAATCATTGGGAACTGAATCAAACTAAAAGCCACTGAGTCATGAATCAGAATCATCTGATCAGATAAAATGAATTGATTCAGTGAATTAAAAGGTAACAACTGAAATGAATCAAGGCTACAATCATAAATGGATTATAATTAAAATAATAAAAAAGGACCTGGGTGTAAAACATGTATATATTTTTTACATCTGGAAATAATTTAAAAAGATAGCAGACTGATTCAGATGTAATTCAAATATTTGGTTTTTTTTTTAAATAGTACTTCTCTACATCATCATCATCATCATCATCATCGTCCAAGAATTAACGGTAGGCCGACCCCAGATTCAGACCAAACCTGCTCACGTGTTAATTGCAGGATTCAGAACTGATTCATATCAAACATCGTGTGGAAGCCTGAAGTTTCAGCCTTAACTTCTAACATAAAAAAATAAATAAAATCAAACATGGAGTGGTTTGTATAGTCGGGGGCACGTCTAATTTACATATTCATTTAATTTCTTCATAAAAGTAAAGGTGTAGGAAGATCTGAGCTTTATTTTTTGCTTTCATTTCCTCCAGTAACATGTATTTGTAGAGCAGCCATGTTAAAGTTCTGTGAAGTGTTCACTTTCTTCTCACTTCTGCCTTTGAACCAGGAAGTCACTGTCAATTCAGGTGCACACACACACACACACACACACACACTTCAGGGTCTTCACACTTCTTCTTTTGTATTTACAGGAAAACAGAAAAACTTGCTGCTTTTTTCCCCTTCTGTGTGTGTGTGTGTGTGTGCGCGTGTGTGTGTGTGAAAAAAGAGAAGTGTCACTTTTCTGTTCACCACCTTCTTTTACACCTCCTCTGTCTTTCTTCTGTGTGATTCTGAAGGGGTTAGATGGTGTGTAGCTCCAGCAGCAGCAGGAGGTCTTCACTAAAAGAAGTGTGTGACTTTAAAAGTTGACTTACTGAATAAAAAAACTGCACAATCAGTCGGGAGTGATAAAGTCTATTCTTTTTTTATGGCCAAATCTAGCACATAAAATATCAGGGTTAAAGATTCACAAGACAGCGTGCTCACATCTCCACAGAAATCATTTCATCTACAAATTCCTCAAAGCCACACGAATCCATCTGATCATCTTATATTCCACTGAGCTTCACTCATGTCTCGTCTCTTAGCTCCTGAACCGTGTGGTTGACTTTAGATGAGTTTTTAGATTTGTTGTCTTTTTTTTTTTTTTTTTACAGTGAACTTTAACCTCGTGTGACTGTTTTTACAGTATTTAATGATTTTATTTTTTCTCAGTAATTTGTCAATACGTCTGAGGGAAATGTTTATATTCTGAACAGATTTGGCTAATTTGCCCTCACACTGTGTCTCGTCTCTATATGTCTAGCGTACGTATTAGTGAGCTACATCATTAGCCTAATTTTCAGGCAATACAATTATATTGAATTTACACATGCTGCATTTAATGCTAACTTCAAAGCTGGCTTCATTAACACAATATTGATATATTTTTAACTAATTTAATCACATCTGTGAGAAATGTTGATATTCTGAATTATTTTATATAGTGTTTGTCATCACTATGTTTTTCCTTCATACAAATACTGTAATAGTGCCAACTAACAAGCTAACAAGCTAGTCATGTTGGCATCCATGGTACAAGGATGATTAGCAACATATATCATGATACAATAGTCCTACATGAACCACTTGACTATTTATTAAAAAGAATTTAAATCAATATTTTTATGTGGTAATTAATGCTGATTCAGATAATACAGTATTGATTTTAATATTTTTTAAACAAATTTCTCAACACATCTGAGAGAAAATGTTGATATTCTGAATTATTTTACCTCATTTCTGCTGTAACTGTGTTTTTCCTTCATACGAAAAAAAAAAGAAAAATTACAACAAAGCGCTAGCTAGCTAGTCTTATTGGCATCCATTGTAGCCCAGTGGCTTAGCAACAGCGTTATCTTGTCTTTCCAGGTTTTCCATATGAACAACATAAAAATGTTCTTTTCTCCACAGAGTTTGTCAGCCTCACCTGGCTCTGTGCAGAACTTCCTCCATGACGCTTCGCTTGTGATCGTCCTTCACGTCTTCGTTGATGTCCGTCCCTCCAAAGATCACTCCGAAAGGCAGTCCGGCATCTACAGTCATGTTAGAAAAAACAAAACAAAATAACAACATTCTCTACAAGCTCTGAGTGTGAAAAGGAACAATTTTAATAATAAATTAACATGTTAGCATTAGCCATGTAGCTCTAGTAAATGTGAATCTAAAAAACATCCCTTTAATAATATAGATGTTATTGTGTGTGTTTGTGTGTGTGTGTGTGTAATTCGGGTTTATCACCTAAGAGGAATCTTCCTCCTTTAAACAGATGAATCGCCAGCGCTGCGTCAAACGGTTCTTGGTCTTGACTCATCAACAGCTTTACGTCAGAAGCCGAGCTGAAGTCTCTGGTGTCCCGAAGCACACAGACATGACCTGCGCTCTCTATATGATCTCTAATAACACATAATAATACACAAGACACCATCATCAACTAACTCATTCAGATTAGCATAATACTATAATATATTAGCAATTATCTTTACAAAATATAACATTTCTGAAATGTTCATTACATGATGCATAGCAAAAAGTTTTCAGAACATCTTGAAAACATTTTTTTGTTTCATCCGAGTGTGTTAACATGCTAACATCACACCTCTATTAGCTAATTAACGATCAGTTTATAACCTAGTTACCAAAAAGCTCAAAATTTTCTCTACTCAATTAACACAGAACATTAGCGTTTGTTATGAGTTCTTTGTCAATTTATATCTGAATTACACTGACACGTTCAAATCACTTAGTTATTTCAACAATACACAATAGGTTAATGAACATTTCAGTGATTTCATATGAATGAATGACTTAAAAGAAGTAAAAGAAATCAAGAAAAATAAAATAAGTCATTTAATAAGAACAAAAGTAATGGCACCCTGGGGGAACGCCACGCCCCCGTAAGCGATGTAACCGTATAAGTACATCCCCTGTTCAACGATCAACTGTAAGGCCACGCCCCCCTTGACAAAGACATTGTCGAGAGGCTTAAATTCTACTAAAGGTTCAAATATCGCTAGTGATTTAATTAATAAATGAGTGGTTTTGGTTTGGTTTTTCATTCATTTTTGACTTGCAATTTTTTTTATACATTAAAATGCCACTTCCGGGATTATATTTTCAAAGCAAACTTCTAATGACATCTTTTCCGATTATTTATCATTACAGGAATTAATTTGTCTATTTGCTTCAGGCTTTTATTGAAATAAAACCAGCTCTTTTACCTTATCCTTTCTGCAGTAGTACAGTTTCCAGTTTTGGGACTGAGACAAGCTAGGAACAATAATCTCATTTCTCCACTGTCGCGTGAAATAAATCTGACATAAATTAAAAATTTATAGTAAATATTTCAGAAACAAAAGCTGCTCTGTTTAATAATCCCGTTCTGTACAACAGGGTCGCTGGTGCTATATGTTTTCACGGATATTTACTTTTGCTCTTGTTTTATTTATCTACCCGTATTCGGAAAACCCGGACGTTTGCTTTTCGAGGTTGCAGTCGATTGAGCCAATCGCTGTGGGGAGGTGTGCTAGAGTTAGCCAATCATCAAAGGCAGGCGGGACATATACGGATACGGGTATGGAAACGTGTAGTTGTTTGCTTTTACAATGGGTCCGTTTGAGATTGTTTTCCCCGGGAAACAAGAATTACAGGTCTGATTCGTTCCCATTTGTCAATTGCCCACGTCTGTTACTATATATAATTGTGATGTGGAAGTGGCAATGATTTATATAATTTATTTATTAAAATTTTTTATTTAAATATGATGGTAATAAAAAGATCAGTGAATTTAAAAAGTAGAACATATTTCAATAACATGTCATAGTACACAATCAGTCACAATATCTCTTGATATTTTATGTTTAAAAAAAACATCCCCTCAGGTTAATAACAGGTTTTTTTTTGTTATTGTTAGTTATTAATTGATTCATTTTGTTTTTCACAAGTATTTTATTTATTTATTTATTTATTTTTACCAATGTTTTTAATCTTTATCGCTGTTGTGGTTATGTATTGTTGCTTATAACAATCGAAGCTTGATAAAAAAATAAGGAAAAGAATAGAAAATAAAAGAAATGAAAAGACATTTAGAGGTTGCTATGTGGTTATTATGGTTGTGTATATAATGAAATCATACAAACAAACAAACAAGCAAAACCTATGACACGTTTAAAAGAAAATGAATGAAGAGAAAATTAAAAAATAAGAAAATATAAAAAAAAAAACGAAAAAGAAAATAGTAGAACAGAGGAAAGAAGAGAGATTAATACAAAAAAGTGAAAGAAGAGAAAAAGAACAGCGCAACCCGGAAGCGAGAGCGTCACGTGGTCACAGGACGCGCCGCCATTGGTCCGTGTGCGTGTTGTTGAACTGAAACCTGTGTGTTATTTATATGAAGCGGATGATCGTGATTCGCGGTGTCACACTGAACTCAGTGAATCCGGAGGGTTTACAAGTCGGCTGTAGGCGGATTTAAGCTCGTGATCGTGGCGTGTGTCAGACGCTGATCTGATCTCACCTCAGAGGGGTTTATTTCGGGGAGAGTGAACTTCTGTTCGGGGATTAGTCTGTAGAGTTTCAGCTGAAATGTTGGGCAGGAAATCGGTGGAGCTGATAAACAGCAGGCAGGTGGATGGCTGAGCTGTCAGGCTGAGAGAAAGAGAGAGAGTAGAAGGTAATGTTTACGTGTGTGTGTGTGTGTGTGTGTGTGTGTGTGTTACAGTAATAATCACGAGTTAGAGTTGCAACACATGAACAGCTGATCAGGAAAGCTCAGAAATGTTTCTCTGTCACGATTCATCTGTTTACTAAATACACTAAGAGATTAAATCATTATATAAACATCACAATAATTGATTATTCTAAAGTCTACGGTTCATTGTCGCCTTCATGACGTAAATTGTAGCTAAAAAAATGTGAATATCTTAAAATAATTTAAATATGCATGCAACCACTTAAATTAACACAACACAACAAACACAACACAACACTCAGGTGCTTTCATGGAAATTTAAAGTAATTTGTGACATCTAGAAAAAATACGGATGTTATAATGTACACAAGATCTTATAAAACGTGTCAGTGTTAAGTTGTTAAATCTCTCAGCTTTAATTCAGAACTTGTGAACAGCTTGTAGTTCTTATACTTTACTTCTTCTGCTGTTTTAATAATACATTTAAATGCTAATTAGTGTCATCAAATATCTGCATATTAATAAAGATAGTTCATTATGTGATTATTATTTATTTTCCACCTAATTAGTGTTCTGAGTGTTTTTCAGTTGAAGAGCCCAAAGTTACTGATCTGTATAATAAACATTACATCATGTAAACATCACATGCTGTTGAACTCTCCACTCTGATTGGTCAGGTGTTGAACTCTCTACTCTGATTGGTCAGGTGTTGAACTCTCTACTCTGATTGGTCAGGTGTTGAACTCTCTACTCTGATTGGTCAGGTGTTGAATTCTCCACTCTGATTGGTCAGAAGGTGTTGATTAGTTTCTTATAGGTTCAGGTTAATATTAAAGCTCTTGTTCTATGATATTATGGTTTGTATAATAACAGTGTTCTAAGTGGAAGCTGTTTATTTGTCATGTATGAAGTCTCCAGTATCAGTATCTTATTAAACAACACTAGAGAGAAATAATGGAGAGTCTGCTGAGGGAGCGAGTGATTAGAGCTGGCACATTTTAATGTGACAGAACTCATGTTTGAACTATAATTTGTCCATATGAATGTTAATGTAGCCTTTAAAGAAGGTGAGCTGTTCTTTTTTAATGCTGTGGTGTATTAGAATAGATCCAAACAAATTGTGTGACATTTGAAATTCATTCGAAGTTAATTTTTTTTTAAAAAGAGAGAGAGAGAGAGAGAGAGAGAGAGAGAGAGAGACAGCCTTACGTGTGATTGTGTCTGCTGTAACAAGAGCGAGAACAGGAAGTGACGAGTTTCAGAGGGTGAAAGAACGTTAAAAGTAAGGTGTAGTTGTTGGCACTCGGATGTGTGTGTGGTGTTAATGACTCATCACACCACTCTGTTGTTGATTATTTTCCTCTAACATCACATCACAAATCTGGAGCTCTGGTTTTTGTCCCACTGCTTAAATGCTTAAAGGTTTAGTTTAAAGTTCTTGTTTTAACCTGTTTTTTTTTAAATATTATTTTAAAGCTGTTTGATTAGTAATTAGAAAAACAACCTAATTGTTCTTTCAGGTTTCAGACGTCTTTTGTTTTTTTAGAAGATCTCCACCAGTAGACGTCATGTCGAACCCCGGTGTAAATGAGAACACACCTCTATTGGAGAGCTCGGGGAGTCACAGGGCGGAGTCCATTTTCCAAGGGCGACGTCTAGCCTGCGCCGCCATCCTGCTGGCCGAGTCTCTGGAGCGCGTGGCTTTTTACGGCATCACCTCCAACCTGGTGCTGTTCCTCAACGGCAGCCCGTTTTACTGGGAGGGCACGTTAGCCAGTCAGGCGCCGCTCATCTTCATGGGCGTGACCTATCTGGTGTCTCCGTTCGGTGGCTGGCTAGCCGACGCCTGCCTCGGAAAGTTCTGGACCATCGCAGGGAGTTTTGTTTTGTATTTACTGGGAATGCTGTTCTTCCCCTTCGTGTCCAGCGATAACACTCGGGTGGGACTGTGTGGAGAGGAGATGGCGTTTCCTGTCCAGCCGGTCGAGTGTTATAACATGAGCGCGTCACTTCCTGCCAACGTCAGCTGTCCGACCCGGAAGGCCTACTGCAGTCCTGTAGTCTACACGGGCCTGGTGCTGGTGGCTCTGGGCGTGGGAGCGGTGAAGTCCAACATCACACCGTTCGGAGCAGATCAGGTAAAGAACTGAATCAGAATCACTCGAGTGAGTCACTGATAAATGATTCAGTTATTAATGAATAAATCCTGTTCATTTCAAACCTGAATTGAAGGAAAAATAAAAATAATCTGTGTTCAGAGTTTAGTGTTCAGCAGAATATGTAATGATCTTAAAAAAACAATAAACATAAAGAAAAATGGAACAGTCACTATGGAAGATCTTAAAAACAGATTTCTACTGTTTCCTCACAGCATCTACACTTATTTAAACATGAAATACCAGTTTAATGAATATGCAAATCAGAAACGCCCCTCCCCCACCCCTTAACATGGAACAGTGGTGTTGATGTAACTGCATTTGCATAGTTGAACCTGATTGGTTGTTTCATTACATGATGCAATAACACTTCGGTTCAGATTTATTAGTGTAGCGAAACTGCTGACCAATCAGATTATCATTTAATATATAAATATATAAATATTGTTGTGTAAACCTTCCAGTCGGTTTCACTTCAGTAATGTGGTGAGGAGACTCAGACCAGACGTTCTTTCAAATTAGAGGCAGTGAAAAAAAATCCAGGAGAGTCACAGGACTGAAACAATGTGATGTCTGTTAGAGCCACTTCCCCATCACCAGTAAAGCCACCAGTGTTTTCTGTCCAGTACTGAACTGGAATGTTGATGTAGCAGCAGCTTATTTAATCAGCCATTTTTACAATTTAGCTCCACCCTTCATTTGCATAATATGTAAAATGTTTCGGTTGTGACCCTCAGGAGCCCTTGTTTGTAATCTTATTTGTGAAGGGTACTTGGACCCGCAGATCGCTGCTAGCTGCGTTGTTTATTGTACCGTTATTTTTCATGTTATCTGTGGTATAATTGACCTGTGTGGCTTTTCCTAAGTGGCTACTTTCACTGTTAAAGCTAGTAACAGAAATATTGTCCAGACTTATAATTCTCTTGAGTGAATAAAAATAAATCTCTAGTGCAGAATTTATACTTTAATGCTATGATGGATCAGAGCTGCTGATGAATTTGTGTATTTCTGCCAACATTTCTTCACAGAAAAATAGCCGGTGTTTGTTTATAGGTTTCTGAGCGACCGTCGCTCTGTCTCTGAGCCGTTTGTAGTTTTTAATTCTGTGGCCTAACTTGTGGAGTTTATATAACCAGAATGAATGCGTGCTCTTTTCCGTGAATTTATGGCATGTCATAAAGGTTAATATCCTCCAGAGCGTTCCTTAGAAATGTGGATTTCTCGTGTCGCTTAATTGGATTTTTTGTCACTTTATTGAAAATTCAGTAATTGAGTTTTTTTTTCTTTCTTCGGATTCGACTCCCACGCTTTAATAAAATCAAGGACACGGATATCGAGCGGGTTACAGTGCAGCTCGGTCTCTGTAAATTGGTTGAGATGAGCTCCTTTATCACAGGGAGATGGGATTAGTGCTCTTCAGCCTTTCAGTGCATGAAAGAGGTGATACGAGTATTTAGAGCTGGAAGATTTCTCTGCTTCTCTAATGAGGGAAGCATCAGGTCCTCATCACGTCTTCCATATATAATTTCTTTCACAGTGCGTGAAACGTTAGTGCGCTATTTTACCTGTTAATGCGGCCGCTGGAAAAGAATTAAACTTTCTTTTTTAACTCGAATTCTGTTGATTTTTATTAACGGTTCCTCGGCCGACATTTTGCAGATGCGGTGCTGAGTGAGGTTCAGATTTCTCCAGCACGTTCTCATCATTCTTCATCAATAGACACGTCTTCTCGTGGCGTAAACGTAGTGGAAATAATAACACAATAACGCACCCAGTCCAAAAATCCGCCTGATGAGTTCTGTTCTTCCTCACAGGTGAAGGATCGTGGGCCCGAAGCGACGCGCCGTTTCTTTAACTGGTTTTACTGGTGCATTAATCTGGGTGCCATCGTGTCTCTGGGTGGTGTCGCGTACATCCAGCAGAATATCAGCTTCTCTGTGGGCTTCACCATCCCCACCGTCTGTCTGGGAATCTCTCTGATCATCTTCCTCCTGGGACGCACCGTCTTCATCACCAAACCTCCAGACGGAAGCGCGTTCACACACCTGGTGAAAATCCTGGGATCCGCCTGCTGTGGAGGACCTGCAGAACCTCAACTACTCAGGTAAGAACTCACACAGAGAAATGATGGATAGATGAGTAGACAGATGAGTGGATAGATGGATAAGTGGATGGATGGATGGATGGATGGATGGATGGATGAATGAATGAGCAGATGAGATGGATAGATGGATAGATGGATGGATGGATGAATGAGCAGATGAGATGATGGATGAATGAATGGATGGATGAAAGAACAGACTGATGGACGGATGGATGGATAGATGGATGGATGAACTGATGGACGGATGGATGCATAGATGGAAGGATGGATGGATGGATATATTTATGACTGAACTGATGGATGGGTGTGTGGATGGATGGATGGATGGATGGATGAATGAATGAGCAGATGAGATGATGGATGAATGAATGGATGGAAGAAAGAACAGACTGATGGATGGATGGATAGATGGATGGATGAACTGATGGACAGATGCATGCATAGATGGAAGGATGGATGGATGTATGGATACATTGATGACTGAACTGATGGATGAATGGATGTATATATAGATGGATGGATGGATGTTTGGACAGATGAACAGATGGTAGATGGATGGATATATAGATGGATGGATGGATCTTTGGACAGATGAACAGATGGTAGATGGATGGATATATAGCTGGATGGATGTTTGGACAGATGAACAGATGGTAGATGGATGGATATATAGATGGATGGATGGTTGGATGATCCTTGATAGATTGAAGGGGATTTTCTTAGGGGAAGTTTAAGAGAAACCCACATTTTAATTCTTTGATGATAAAGTAACGTGACGTCACGCTCAGTTCTGCTGAAACTCTGTGTTTAATTGAAACACGTGACGTAGTTTTCTGCTCGTCTCATGCAGGCCAAAGCCGAGTCTGCTGGACGGAGCGAAGGTGACCTACGGAGGGAGATTCTCTGAAGAGAAAGTAGAGGAAGTGAAATCACTGCTGAAAATCCTGCCTGTGTTTCTGGCTCTCATCCCTTACTGGACCGTCTACTTCCAGGTCAGTCACACACACTTCCTGTAGAATGGATGTGGGGTTCGGCTGAATGTGTGTGATGATGTCACATGATGCGTCTCGTTACATGTGACGATGTCACATGATGCGTCTCGTTACGTGTGACGATGTCACATGATGCGTCTCGTCCATAATCTGAGGGAAAATTTGCTTTGATTTTGAACAAAACATCTCAAAATTCCTTCAAAAATTACAGTTTGATTTTAATTTTATTTGTGAGCTCACAACATTGTGAAATTCTGGAGGAACTGACTGATGAATGATTCTTCTTGTTTTAAAAGTTTATAGTTACATGTAACATCGTGGATGATGTGTGAAACGGGTTAGTTCCTGTTCTTCTGTACGTTATAGCAGATCTAAAGAGCGGCTTCTTGTGTTACAAAGAAATTTAAAATAAAAAAAAAGATCATGAGCTACTAAAAATATCAATCTGAAATTTGGGGATTTTCAGTCCAGAGCTGTGAAGTTCCTCTTTCGCTCTCGCTCTGACCTTCACACGTAACCATTTCTTTTTTCACAGGAAATGAGTTTGAGGTTCTGTATAAAACGCCGCCTGCGTTCTTCTTCTGAATCGTCAGTAATTTCTCTTTCTCTTGTGAATGATTTCACGTCTTTTGCTTGATGAAACTAAATTGTGATCATCATGTACGCAAAAAGCTAAACAGAATAAACAGAATATAATCAGTAAAGTCACAAGCACAAACATTAAGGGTTAGCCCCGCCCACTTTTCCATTCTGAACTGGAGAACACAGTATCCAGCTGCAGGTCAGTTTCTTCAGGATTTCTGTCTTCCTCCGGCACACGACGCTCCTGTCTCCTTTCCTTTGGCAGGATGATCTCACAGTGTGATGTTGACACGCTAAAATGGGCTTTGAAAGGATATGAGATTCGACTTCCACCAATTACACGTAAAGGTCATTTCCGAGGTGTCACGTTTCCTGACACGTTCTGCTTGATTTGTCTCTTTCTAGCCGTTAGCTGCTCGTTACCTCACATTTCTCTCATTTAGCGAGACTTCGAGGACATTTTCCACTCTTTATTATCTTTATAGAATTTGAATGGTTCTTCTCATCCGTTGCTTCCTTTCGTCACGTGTTGCGGTGTCGTCGTAACGCACACCTGCGTCTGCGTGGAACTACACAGCTGACGTCGTTATCTCTGACGCTGTGTGGACGCTGAGCTCAGGGGAAATGTCGAGGGCGTGTCACTTCCAGATTAATTAAGAGTTTAGGAAATGGATGGATGAGATGAGACACGGATTGATGGACAGAACAGTATGTAACAGACGGACAGGTGGAATGATGGACTGACAGGACGATAGAGTGATGGACAGGTATATAAGTGGACTGTGACAGAGAGATGGACAGATGGACGGACGCATGAATACACAGACGTGTGGTGAAAGATGAACAGCTAGAATGGCAAAGCTGCTGGATGGAATGATTGAAGGAGGGAGTGATGAATGGATGGAGTGATGAGATGAGGGTTAGAGTGATTTCTATAGTGGTGGAGTAATAAATGGGTGGATGAAGTGATAGAATGAAAGAGAGATGAATGGGGTGATGAGTGGATAGATGTGTGACGTGATGGATGGATGGATGGATGGATGGATAGATACATACAATTTTGGGTGAATGGAATGATGGAGTGATGGGTAAAGGGATTGATGGATAGTGTGGTGGATGTAGTGATGGATGGATCGATATATGGAGTGTTGGGTGAATGGATGGAGGTATGGATGAATGGTTGGATAGATGGAGCAATAGCAAATGGGTTGATGAATAGTGTGATGTAAGGGTGGATTGAAGGATGGGTGATGGGATGGATGGATGGATGCATGGATGGATGGATGGATGGATGGATTGGGTGATGAATTGGAAACAGATGTAACAGGAAATCTAATGTTGATGGTGTATGCTGATGTTCCAGATGCAGACGACGTATTACCTGCAGAGTCTCCACCTGCTCATCCCCGGCACTGAGGCCCAGAACTCCACAGAGCTGCAGCAGGTAAGAGCCAGAACATCTGCTGAAGCTTCTCAGAACCAGGTGAGCAGAGGCAGGTGTAAGGAGACCGTGAAGAAGTGTACAGAACCTCAGAGAACCATACAGAACCACACTGAACAATACAGAACCTCAGAGAACCGCACAGAACATCAGAGAACCATACAGAACCTCAGAGAACCATACAGAACTTCAGAGAACCATACAGAACCTCAGAGAACCATATAGAACCACACTGAACAATACAAAACCACACTGAACCATACAGAACCTCAGAGAACCATACAGAACCTCAGAGAACCATATAGAACTGTACATGTTTTTATTCTACATTATGTTGTAGATTTACTAGAATAATAAACTAATAAAATAATAATAATACAATATAATAAACTAATAATAAATATTTCAGTTTTTTGGTAGAAATATATATTATAAAAAAAGCATAAAAATATTACAATTTATTTTGTGTAAAAAATCCTAAAAATACATGATATATATTCTATACATTTATCTTATGATTATTATTTTACAGTTTTTTTAGATATAGATTTAAAATAAAATATACAGAGTCTAATGTATCTCTAATTAAGGCACAATAATAATATAATAATATAATAATCTGATTTTATTCCGCGGGTCTTTTTCCTGCTGTCACTAGTCACAGCTCCAGAGGGTGAAAGGTGAAGATCAGGAATCACGAAACGTTCCACAGCGGCGTCTTTATTCCATGTGTCTAATCAGGAGAGATCAGATCAGTGACGTGTCACGTTAATGTTCATCCTGTAACTGTGACTGTCAGGAAGTTTAGAGTCTGGACAGTCAGTGTGTGAGTTTAGAGTGTGACTGAACTGAAACACACACACACACACACACACACACACACACACACACACACACAGAGACTCATAAATAATGATGAAACTGATCCACTCCTGCAGAGCTGCACAGGAGGACCGATACGTCATGGGCAGAGTTTTTGAATTTCCAGCTGAGAAGCTCAGAAGCTCTCCATCTGTGTCTTTTTCTCCTCCATTGCATCAGATAAAGTGTGTGTAGTGATTGTAGATCAGACAGTAGAGATGGAGTGTGTGTGTGTGTGTGTAGTGATTGTAGATCAGACAGTAGAGATGGAGTGTGTGTGTAGTGATTGTAGATCAGACAGTAGAGATGGAGTGTGTGTGTGTGTGTGTAGTGATTGTAGATCAGACAGTAGAGATGGAGTGTGTGTGTAGTGATTGTAGATCAGACAGTAGAGATGGAGTGTGTGTGTGTGTGTGTAGTGATTGTAGATCAGACAGTAGAGATGGAGTGTGTGTGTAGTGATTGTAGATCAGACAGTAGAG
>JAOTRN010000035.1:875576-886793 GCA_028566695.1 Bagroides melapterus
GTTGATATCTTGTTGATATCTTGTTATCTTGTTGATATCTTGTTGTTATCTTGTTGATATCTTGTTGATATCTTGTTATCTTGTTGATATCTTGTTGTTATCTTGTTGATATCTTGTTGATATCTTGTTATCTTGTTGATATCTTGTTGTTATCTTGTTGATATCTTGTTGATATCTTGTTGATATCTTGTTGATATCTTGTTATCTTGTTGTTATCTTGTTGTTATCTTGTTGTTATGGTAACATGGTGATCTTGACCCTGGCTGTAATATTTATAAAGTTTCCAGCACACTTCTGTCCACGCCGCTGACGCTAATTACCTGATTGCTGTAGGAGCATAAAGAGAAATGGAGCGAGTGATTATATCATATTAAACCAGAGTGGAATAGTGAGCGGAGTATCCTGTGTGTGTGTGTGTGTGTGTGTGTGTGTGTAACAGCACTATAAAAGCTCAGACTGCAGCACGATTATAAAGACATCATGTTGTATTTATAGCCTGCAAGTGTCTTAGTGCGTTAGAGCTGTTAGACCTGAGAGATTGTGTGTGTGTGTGTGTGTGTGTGTGTGTGTGTGTGTGTGTGTTTCACTCCATCTGACTGATAGAGATGTCTGTCAGGGTCCTCGACTCTTCTTTCCTCTCCTCCCTGTCAGTAAACGAGGCTTTTCATTGCCTGCTAAGCATAAGATATCGAGTATGAAATCTTGTTCCAATCACTAACGCTGCACACACACACACACACACACACACACACACAGTCATGAAGCTCATTATTAATCACTGACATTAGGAGATGTAATCCACGTGTCCAGAACAGCACACGTCCACATTAAAGTGGTAAATGAAGCGGCTGTCAGCGTCAGACAGAATGAATCAAGCGCCTATCTGAGGAGGAGAGCGAGAGAATATATTCAGGAATCAAGGAGGAGAATAAATGGAGAAAAAGTGTGTTTGCGGTAAGGAAAGAGAATTCCTATTATCCTATTTTATTAAGATCACACACTTTTAATTTCACACGAATTCAAGCCCAGGATTCTTCTTTTAAGCTCCTCCCACTAAAGACACCGATGTAATCAGTTCAACACACATGAACAGAAGAAGGTTTCAGCCGGAGGTGTGTTGTGATGATGTCACACCACGGGGCTTCACCCAAACCTGCAGAAAATCTGATGAACATTTCAAGAGTTCGCTCGATTTCGATCACAGAAGCTGTGAGAGTTTCAGTGGGAAGAATCCCGAACATCTGCTGAGAAGTGAAACAATAGCGTAAACATCAAACCTAGCGTGAAACGCATGAGGAGGTGATCGCTAGCAACCTCTCACATCATAAAGATCTAGCCGTGAAAGCTGTACATCTCCATCTCCATCAGGTTCCTGTAACCTGCTCGAAGGAACGTGTCTGAAGGTTAAATCAGATCTTCAGCTGATCCACACCAAAGTTTTAGAACAATCCACAACTAAAAGAGTTTTTACTGAACACAGAATAAATTAGCAAGAAATTCTCCACATTCTGCTGTTTTAAAAGTCTCTTCAAACAAGAAGCAGCTCTGACGCAGTGTCTGCTTTTAAAAATCCCATTTAACAAAACTATAATTAAACGTTCTCGTAAAATATCCCGAGTGTATAAACCCCTGTGTTTAAGAGACGCTCGTCATCGCTAATGCGCTTTCAAAGCCTATAGAACTGACACACACACACACACACACACACACACACACACACACACACACGACTAGACTATTATTTTGGGTCTTTTGTCTTTACAAAATTGTAATTTTTAAAAAAAGTTGTAGATGAACGGAGTGTTGTTTTCTCCAAAAGGCCATCAATAAAATTTTAAAACTTATTATTAATTATTAACAAAATAAGTCTAATAAAATAGTTGCATTTGGAACATTGAGGAAAAAAATACAGAATTTTGTGTAAAGTTTGAAAGTGAAAGTAAAGAATGTACATTTCAAACTATGGTGAAGTTTATTTAGTTTTTTTTAAAGTTTACACTTTAAAGTTTAAAATCGGTTTAAGTTTAATAAAAGTATAAAGTTTTACAGCGAAGGCAAATTGCATTGTTACAAATTAAAGCTTTAAAGTACATTTATGGGCAAACTTTTAAAAACCTAAAGTACATGTAAATGTTTAGCAAAGTATGTAGTGTCAAAGATTTTAAAAATGAGTGTAAATTGTAGGTAAATTTAGATTTTATTAAATGTAGTGTAGCAGCTGTAATCATGTTATAATGTTTAGTTGTAAGGGGTGTAAAATTTTACATGTAAACCTTTTTTTGAAGAAAGTATCATTTTGAGTAAAAAGTAAAGTAATTCGACTAAATTTCGAGTAAATTTGAAAATCTTGAAGCGTAAAGTTGGTGTGAATTCACATTTTTAAAACATAGTGTAAAGTTTAGTAACGTATGTGTAAAACTTACTGTAAAGTTAAGTGTAGTTTAGTTTAGAAATTTAAATTTAAATCCATGTAAATTGTGTCAATTCATCTATAAACTTTGAAGCTTAAAGTGTAAATCTGAAAGTTTACAGTTAGTCATTTTTAAGGTTTTAATGTGTACATTTTAAAGTTAGTGTAAAGTTTTACAGTTTGTGTTAATGTTTAGTGTTAAGTTTAGTGTACGTGTGAAATTCAGTGTACATTTTAAAGTTTGAACGTTTGTGTGAGCACACTGAGTCACTACAGCAGCACGGTGGTGTCGACGTTAACGTGTAGTGGTGTTAAATGTACGACCCGGTGTTTTTCTCCGAGACCTTGGATGACGTTCCTCCACGTTCCTCCACGTGAGTTTCTCCATCTTTCTGTCAGGAACATGGAGCAGTGTATTAGCTGTAGTTATTACAGCAGGAATAAATCACAGAGCAGAGCAGCAGGACTCTAATCTGCTTCTGCTCAGGCTGATGTGGACTTCATTTCTACCTGACTGACTCCAAATCGTGCTTTAAATCAACTGCATGACTGAGTCCTGCACACACACACACACACACACACACACACGTGTATATACACACACATACACACACACAAACACACACAAATTCATTCTCCTGCGCACTTTCACGTGTAATTTGTAATCAGACTGTCTGGCTGCTGTGGCCTGAAAATCAGACACCAAACACACACACACACACACACACACACACACACACACACCTAATCAGTAGGGTGTTATAATGGCAGTCTGGATAGACAAACTGTTCTGCTTTAAAAAAAACTCAATCGATTGAAAGAGCTGTTAGACAGAACCTGAGTAGAATTTGCCTGAAATTAACGAGTTCACCTTCTCTGATCTTTTCTGTCTGAGAAAACAGCAAAAAGAAACTCATCATTAAGTAAAACTCACGTCGTATTTTCTAATCTTCTTTTGTAACGATGTTTCTGGCTTCCCCGCTAGCTGAAGTTAGCTCGTTCGTGCTAAAATCTTCGACAACACACAAGAATTAACCTCGTGATAAAAAAGATAAATCTTTCGTTCAGTTCCTCTGTTGGCTGAAATGTCCAGAATAAGAAATTTTGTGTGATTATTTTCAGACGCATCGTCGTGTCAGGACGGAGAGGAAGCTAAAATAATAACAGTGATCATAGCGTAAGAATGAAATAAAAATCTAAAGGCCAGACAAAAGACAACAAAGACGCAGAAATATCAAAGGCTTTGAGAACAGAAGAATGAAAGAGCAGCGTCTATTTTAGATGGAGGATGTAATGAGCGCTGACTGGTAGAAACGATGTTTGGGAATATTGACTTAAAAAAAAAATAAAAGCCATTACGCTTCACATCAAACCAGACGTGGAGCGGCAGAACGCTGCGGGAGCCTCAGCAGGGAGAGGTTTTAGTAATAGAACAACGAGCTGTAATCAAAGCCAGCTATCAACCTCTGTGTGAAGTTCAGTGAGGATGAAAACTATTCAGCTTGTTCCTTTGTTGTCGTGTGTGTGTGTGTGTGTGTGTGTTTGTGCTATTAAAGTCATTTTCTTAAAGTCTCCTTTAAGTGTGTCATTAGCAGGAGAGTGCATCCCGGCGGTTTCTGCAGCTGGAGATCTCACCAGAGTACAGAACCTTCCCGGGGAAAGAGCTGAGTGTGAGCGTGTGGTGTCTCTGAACATCGTGTTGTGTTGGTGACCTTAATAACTCCAGCCATCAGCTCCGTTGTTGTCTCGGAGTCTTCCGTATGACTCGCTGCTGTAAGAGACAGCTCCATCGATCTTCTGTGTGTGCACCAGCTTCTCTACCTCACAGGTCAGGGTTTAAGTGTCACTGAACATTATTGAAAGTGTTTTTTTTAGCTAGATAGCGCTACGGCTTTGACGGAGAATAAGAGGTTCTAGATAACAGGTCCTGACCTAAACACTACCGTAAACAGTAAACAGCAGCTCCTGCCCTCAGTGGCACAGACACCCATCAAGTCATAAATCCCACCCCTCGAGGCAACTTCAACCAATCAGAGCTTAGATCCCTGTTCACCAAACATCGCTGTAATCAATAAGACTGAGGATTCTGTCCTAATACCACAACCAATCAAACCATTACTCCCACTCCCACTTCCTGCCCCTCTGCCTCTGTAACTAACAACACCATAAGTCCCACCCCCTCTGCCTCTGTAACTAACAACACCATAAGTCCCACCCCCTCTGCCTCTGGAACCAATCAGTCTACAGTTTTCAGCCCAAATACTGTGGGAACCTATAAGTAATAGTTCCTGCCCCAAAGCCACTGAAACCAATCAAAACACAGAGTCACACAAAACACAGTTCCTGTCTGATATATCACAGTTACCAGACTCTTGGTCCTGCATCAAAAACCAATCACCAATCAAACTACATGCCCCACCCCCAATGACAGTGTAACCAATCAAACCACATGCCCCACCCCTATAGACAGTGTAACCAATCAAACCACATGCCCCACCCCTATAGACAGTGTAACCAATCAAACCACATGCCCCACCCCTAGAGACACTGTAACCAAACAAACCACATGCCACAAACCACATGCCACACCCCAATGACACTGTAACCAATCAAACCACATGCCCCACCCCTAGTGACAGTGTAACCAATCAAACCACATGCCCCACCCCCAATACCACTGTAACCTATCAACCCACATGCCTCACCCCTAGTGACAGTGTAACCAATCAAACCACATGCCCCACCCCCAATGACACTGTAACCAATCAAACCACATGCCCCACCCCTAGTGACACTGTAACCAATCAGACCACATGCCCCACCCCTAGTGACACTGTAACCAAACAAACCACATGCCCCACCCCTAAATACCACTGTAACCTATCAACCCACATGCCTCACCCCTAGTGACAGTATAACCAATCAGACTATAGTGTCCACTCCCAAACCAATCAGAGCTGATCTACTTCCACTTACCACTGTAACCTGTGAGATGACAAATCCCACCCCCAAAGCCACTCCAACCAATCAGAGCCTAGTTCCTGTCTCCACTTCACACCACAGGAAGTAACAGCGCTGCACTAAACTCTCTTTTTGATGAAGATACAACAGTTTACACAATCAAACAAACAGTAAGTGTGTAATTAGTACTGAAGGCAGCTCACACACTGTTTTATTCAGATCGATGCTGCACAGCTTTCACGTACACACTGTGTTAATTAGATGTGTGTGTGTCTGTGAGAGAGAAAAGTCTTGCAGCAGTAATGTTCTGGATGAGGTGGATGAGGTCGAGCCTCTACCACGAGTACACAATCAGATCCGTGTTTTATCTCCTCCGATCTACATGTTGGTGATGTCAGAGTGCAGAGATGTTTTCATTTACCTCGCTTATCTAATTATCCTGCCAGATTCATCTGGAACGGAGGGCGACGTTAATGACACGGAATTTATTTTCTGAAACGGTTTTAATACGGGACGAGTTTCAGAGGTTCGGCTTCACGCCGTCAGGAAACCGAGAGCGGAATCGGATCTGAGGGACGACACGAGCGTGTTTCGATTTACCTCATGAAATGTCAATTAAACCCTTCCACTAAATCAAGTAAGCAGTGAAGCCTGATGAGGTGGGATTTAATGCCCTCTGTCACGGCTAATTACAGACACAGTCGTTTTTTAGATTTATTAGCGATGAATATTTTTTTACAGTGTAATTTATTATAAAGAGATTTAGATGGATTTATACCAGAGTAGTGGAACTTTATAGTCAGTGTCCTGTCCTCTGCAGTGTGTGTGTGTGTGTGTGTGTGGGGAACAGGAACAGTAGTTTCAGAACTTTTATGACCTCCAGCTATAAGTTACAGATGTTAATAATTAATATTGTTAAGTTTACACTTCATTTTTAAAGCACACACACACACACACACACACACACACCTCACATCATCCATGCTGACTTCCTGTCCTAGCTTCTTTACCCTTCATTAGATGCCCAAGATCGATCCATTTTCCTGCCACTTTCCTTATATGGTCACTACTTCCTGTTTTCCTGAGCATTTCTATTGATTGTGTTGCTGTTGTTTCCAAGCTTCTGGTTCCTACATTATTACATCCTCCTTTCTATATTTTTAACGAGTTGCTTGTCTGTGATTTTTAAATAAACTCTAATAAATCTAGACGAGGAAATCTCCTGGAGCAGGACGACTTCCTTCAGCTCTCGCTCGGTCGTCTCTACTC
The DNA here is from genome assembly GCA_028566695.1 of Bagroides melapterus. NCBI lineage: Eukaryota > Metazoa > Chordata > Actinopteri > Siluriformes > Bagridae > Bagroides > Bagroides melapterus. The sequence continues at coordinate 882,217 of JAOTRN010000035.1, forward strand.
CTGACCCAGATACTCAGTGGACAGATTCCAGGACGGATTTATGAGCTAGAGCCGGTGTGTTGGACCTGAAGTTTCCACCTCGGATTAAAAGTTTCCGCCTTGACCACATCTCAAACTGAAATAAAAAGCTATGCTCTGTGGTGGAGAGTGCAGAAGTAGAGTGCACTGGTGCATTGTGGGTAATAACATAGAGATCGAAGCAGGGGAGAGATCTGCTCCGTGTGTCCGCCCTCTTTCTCATACACGAACAAACGATTGGCTCGTGTCAGTGTGATTGTGACAGGGGTGAGACGGTATGCCCCTCCCACTGAGACAGAGTCTACAGTACAGTTATGACATCATAAGGACTGGACACGTGGAACTCCGCCCTGACGTTAAGGCGAACGCTTCTCTGTTTGTGGAGGAACACCATGTCTGAGGTGAACCTGCTGTTAAAGAGAAACACTGCAGGATATTCCAGAGCAGGTCGCCGAAACACTTAATGCCGTTTTCCGCACCGATCCTGCGTCGGACACGTGTGCAGCAGCAGCAGCAGCAACGTGTTATTAACGTTCATGACTCTCTGACTGACGTTGAAACCATCACGTTGAGTTCTGATTGTTTTTGAGGAACTACTTCTGCTCCAGTCGAGAAGCTTGGAGCTGCTGAAGTTCTGCACAAACTTTCGTTCATTTTTGTGTTCAAATAAAACGGGATCGTTTCCCTCTGATTTCACGTGAACGTGAGCATTTAGCTGTATTTGCTTCTATAATTGGGCAAACAGAAAGAATTTTTTTACTTCACTGGGTTTAAACTGACATTTTTGTGTAAAGTTCTCGGCTGAGTTTTCCCGGTTTGGTGTTGAAGTTACACACCGAGGGGTTTGTTTTTATAGCTGCCTGTTACACTGAATTAAAAACTTCTAGAAGGAGCGAGACGTATCTTCTCACGTGGATCAGGTGATTGGATGAAAGTGGCTCAATAACAATAATGAATACAAATGAAAGAACATGCTGAAGAAGATCTACAGCTCCAGCAGGAGATCATTTTAAAAAGCTAAGCCCCGCCTCCTCTGTGTGTGTGTGTGTGTTCTCACTTACCTTGACCACGTCCTCGTCTGTGGACCTGCACTGCACCTCGTCCGAGACGTCTGTGATGGTTCCGTCCACCGCCACGGTCACCACCTTCACCGGCACGGCCACCGTCCTCCCGTTCAACACGGCCGTGTTCAGGATCTCCGTTTCCTGCAGGAAGAACATCATGGAGAACGTGTTAGTCACAGCTCATCCTCCTGATCCACAGGGTGATTAATGTTTAGAGACGTGTGGAGACTCGACCGTATGGTTCGGAACAAATCAGTGAACCTTCTCAGGGAGGTAAAACATTTTATTTATCTTTTTATTTGTAGAAATCCTGACACAATTCCTCCTGAGATCAGCTTCGGGATCCAACGCAAAGGTCACGCAAGCGTACGGATTTAATTAACATCTGATCTATAGCTCATGGAACAAAGACAGAACCTTGACGTGGACGTGATCCTTTCACAATGTTCCTTTATTCTTGTGTGAGCTGGAGCGATGAAGCCGAGGATGACGAAGAGTCCGAGCCGGAATCGAGATCTTTACACTCACTGATGTTTCCAGAAGGATGGTGTTAACCTTCAGGACCAATCTAAACAGAAATCCAGTTTAGGCCACGCCCACTTTCACAACACGTGGATAATCAGAGCAGGGATTTCACACGGTCCTGATTTTTCTCCGCAGTAATAAGAGAGAGAGAGAGTCGTGATGCCGAGGCACTAAAAGAGAGGCAGGATGGAGGACGTGTGTGTGCTGTAGTGGCCTCAGTAGTGCACTTGATCAGGAGGACGCTGCAGGCGAGAGAAGTTCATTAGAAGACGAACAGCGCCAGTCTTTAACCTTTAAACCGGAGAGGCAGTGAAGCTCACACGCTGGGATAATTGAGGCCATTATAGCAGCAAGAAGCTGGTCCAGTCTCACTGTCCTGTCACTGAGACACACCGGGACACGTGGGTAATGTAGTCCATCCGGCTAATTAGCAGCTCCTTTACACTTAAGCTAAATCCCTGATCTTGTGCTGTCCATCAGGGTCATGCAGGTCAGAGCCATCAAACCCTTCAACTCTCTCTCTCTCTCTCTCACCCTCTCTCTCTCTCTCTCTCTCTCTCTCTCTCTCTTTCTCTTTCTTTCTTTCTTTCCCCCCTCAGCCTTTCTGCTCTTATTACTTTTTTTTTTGAAAGGAGAGATGACAAGCTAATCTCCACAGAAAGGCTAATGACAGGCTCATCTCGGCACGGGAGCCTTTCGCTCTCCTCTTATTTCCATTCGGCTCCTCTCTTCCCCTCCGTTCACTCCTCCGTCAAGTCTCAGCAGAAAAAGAGAGAGAGAGAGAAGGAAAAGGAGAGGGCTTGACATCTCCGCACGGCTTTTTTTCCTCATTTAATCCCATCCGTCTCTTAAAGGTCGTCTCGGCACGACTTTTTGTATTGGTGTTAAAATATCTATCCTTTTTTAATTCCGGGGATTAGTCTGACACGATCCTGTACGACGTCTTTCTGACGGTGTGATGCCTTTCTGCTTCCTGTCACCAACTCAGCTATGATGGCTTCATTGAAACCTCACTAATACTCTAAGACTCAGTGTGTGTGTGTGTGTGTGTGTGTGTGTGTGTGTGTGTGTGTGTGTGTGTGTGTGTACCATAAATTGAAAGTAAAACACAATGAGCGAAAAAGTCAGGAGAATAAAAATGTCTTTAAGGCCGTCTCAACATCTCAAGATGTTCTGGAAGGTTCTTGGGATTCTTCTTGAAGGTTTCTCTCTGAACTCTTCCTCCAGATGGACAAACTGAAGGGTTGGATTGTGGAAGTATCTGCTGCTGTGTGTCACTGTAACGTGAAGATGATGGAAGGAAGGAAGGAAGGAAGAATGGAAGGAAGGAAGGAAAGAAGGAAGGAAGAGATGTACGCTCATTGTTAGAAAGACAAAAGTGGAGCAGTGTGTGTGTGTAAACGCTGTGAAGGAGTTTTCTCTCTCTCTCTCTCTCTCTCTCTCTCTCACACACTCATTCATTGTCACGTTTAATATTTATCCGTTTTTAGTTACGTTTAACGTCGTTCCTTCCCCCGACGTCTTTGCTCTCTGCCCCTGGAGACTCCTTCCACATCTGTCCCATAAACACACTTCTCTTCACAGGAAACGTATCACACACGTGTTACACCCGTTTTCTAACGTGCCCGTCGTTACTACGGAAACCGTAAGGAGAGCGTCGGTGTAAATCCTGAGATCTGAAGCTGATGTTATTGTGGAATAGGAAACATCTGACCAGGTGATGTGGTGTGAAGGTTCTGGTACGAGGATGTGAGCAGGGAGGTGAAGAACCTTGAAGAACTCAGAGATCAAATCCATCCATCAGACCTCCTCCTCCTCACCCAACTCATCATCATCTGAACATCATGTGTGTGTGTATGTGTGTGTGTGTGTGTGTGTGTCAGTGAGGTTAAAAGCCTCTCAGTGGGCTAAAAGGGAGCAGCAGAACATTAGCAGAGTGAAGATGGTGAGATGGTAATAAGCCACAGTCAGACATCAGTTAATGATGATCTCTCTCTCTCTCTCTCTCTCTCTCTCTCTCACACACACACACACACACACACACGTATGATGTTTAGATGATGTGATGGAGGGATTTGCCCCCTGTGAGCCTCAGACCTACAGGAAATGGATGTTCTTGACACAGGGTCAATCCCGTGTCTAACACATGGCTCTGTGTGTGTGTGTGTGTGTGTATGTGTGTGTGTGTGTGTGGCCTGAGTTCCTCACTTCAATCCAGCAACTTCACTGCGACTCAGACCATAAGTCAGAGTAGAAGACAGATAGAAATGGATTTTTTACACAGACTCCAGCTCTGTACTTTGATCTCCGTGTGTCTGGTCTGTGTTTTTTTTTCCTCCCTTCAGAGACTCTGTAGGATTTATGATCTTCTCACCAGAATAAAAAAGTTTTCTCCTCCTCTAATTCGGCTCTCCTTCTCAGAGCTGGAAGGTTGTATAGATTGTTGTTGTTCTTTATGACAAATAAATTCTATTGAATATTAAAAATAGAAAATAATAACGTCTGTTGCTACACTGCACCTGAAAGCAGACCTGATCTAATGGTCTGTGTCGCTCCCAGTCTGATTCCAGGTTAATGTTGGAACGATCAGCGTCCAGGTCGTGGCTCCTGTCTCCACAGTCTGGAGCTCAAACTGCTGGAGAAGTTCTCTATGTTCCGTAAAGACGACGTTAATGAGGGAGTGGCAGGAAGCGTGAAATCCTGTGTGACGTGTGATGAAAGGAACGATGAAGATTCAGCAGACGTGTGGAGAAAAGTTCTCGAGTCTGAGGAGAGCAAAATAAAGCTTTCTGACCCTGGAACAAAGGAGTGAGGAAACTCACAGGTGGGGGGGTGGAGAGAGAGAAAGAGAGCGAGAGAGAGAGAGAGAGAGAGAGAGAGAGAGAGAGAGAATGAGAGAGAGAGAGAGAGAGAGAGAGAGAATGAGAGAGAGAGAGAGAGAGAGAGAGAGAGAGAGAGAGAGAGAGAGAG
>JAOTRN010000035.1:1151903-1164861 GCA_028566695.1 Bagroides melapterus
AAAAAAAGTACAGAGTGGAAAAAGAGAGTAAAAAATATGTCTTTAAAGTGACTCACTAAAGATGGGTCTTAGTGTTTTTGTGTGTGTGTGTGTGTGTGTGTGTGTGTGTGTGTGTGTGTGTGTGTGTGTTAAAGGGCATGGGGGTAGAATATTGCAAGTCTGATGGTCTGATCATTCTAGATAGATAGATAGATAGATAGATAAAATGTAATGTAACAAATAAACTTATATGACTAAACATTAATAACTTTAAAGAACTATGGACAGAAACATAGAAATATAGACAATTGAACAAAAGAAGAATAAATTCATCTGATTGGATGAATCGTGATTTCTGCCTCAGATTCAACAGCTCAGTAGGCTGGAGGTGGTGGAGGTGGTGTAACCTCATTTGAATGCCACAGCCTCACATCTGTGTACGTGGCATAGTCCAGAGTAATCATGAACCGTGTCAGAACGTCTTCTGAAACTGGATTTGTGATCTCCACATGAGAGCGTCTCAGGGATCCGATGAGTTCCTGTCACCATGACCCCAGAGTCTCGATGGAAAGAGCAAACAATCCTAAAGCTTGTGCGACGTTCCTGATAAAGTGGCCATGAGTGAATATGTTGTACGTGTTATGCTTCAGAACAATTTCCGGGTATTATAACGTGTGATTTGTCCATAATGGGAATTTCAATCAGCACATCCGACATCTTCCGGATATAAAAATCTGCCCCAGCATTGAGCTCAGTTAGAGCTGGCGACTGTACAGTAAACCATCGACTTTCCGTTTGACATCTGCAGCGGTCGTTCGGGGGGGCTCACGTAAATAAAAGTTCAATCTTAGGGTTTCAGAGTGAATTGAAGTTCCTCAGAGAGATCAGAGCTTCCCAGAAGCAGACCTCTGAAATGACTAACATTGTCAGCGTTGAGGTGGCTGCTGCAGCGACTGAGTAATATCGAAGATGTGGGTCCCTTCTCTCAGTAGCTGTATGAGTCATTTTGGAAGACAAAGCTGAAACCTGTTCTGCGTTCTGTTAAGGGCATAATATTGCAAATGTGGGCCACAAAGGGGTAACCCTAAATGAGTCAAAAGTATCACACTGTCCTCTACGCAGGCTTTTTTAGGATAGCTTCGTTGTCAGCATGTAGCTTCTGACCAGATTTGGCTCGTCTTCAGCAAAAATTTCACCCGCAGCGTTCAGAGGCTGCCGTCTGCACAAACACTTCCTGTGAAATTGACAAAACCCAGTTTCGAAGAAAGAAGTTTTTTTTTAATTCGTGGAATCTGTGAGGCAAATCGAATCTGGGAACTTGTGCAATGTACGCTAAAGCCAAAAAAAGGTTTTCCAATTTATCTGCGAAATAGTTACTTTATTATTGCTCCAGATGTTCGAAGCACAAGAGGTGATATTTCGTTGAAATTTCAGACCACAAAGCTGTTCAATGCGACATTCCGGTTTCAAACAGGAAGCAGTTTGTTGTCCGTATGCCGGTCCACCCCTCCCCCACCTCACTCCCACCCCCTCTGACAAAACCGCGACTAAAAACAGCTTGACACGACAAACTTGCCGTAAGCAGGCTGCCTTAAATTTCCACCTTGTTTGAAATTAGGCAAAAAAAAAAACAGTGCGTGGGACACGTCAATACCTTCTCAGAACGAAAGTCAGTCCACGAATGTAAAGGCCGCTGACAGGAAGGGCAGCTCTCGCCACTGGAAATGTGGAGCTTCCGAAATCTGACGCAAGCTACTACGCTGTTGCATACACACAATAACTCCCAAGTGAGTCAGATTCAAAGCAAGCAAGAGTTCAAGGTATGGGTTGATGAAAAATGTGAAATATTTAATCGTAACAGATCTCTTTTTTTAATCTGATGCACAAATATAACAATGTTTACAAAATACACAAAATAGTTCCCATCAATGAAAATGCAATGCTCATACTGGAGTACTTTGTGGTACGCTTAAAAATAGGGAGGCGAAGCCTAGAAGACATGAGTACATGTGATTTTTTTAAGATGGTCGCCACATAGCTACACAGTGAAAACTAAATTAGCTACATAGCCTCTTTGTGTAACAAATCCAAGGAAGCAAACATGATCAGAAAACGTGATGGACAAGATTGAATTAATTGATTATTGTTGAATTATTCCTTCACCTACTACAGTAAATCATCAGTGTTCTTGTGTAAAAAATATTATTGTATTGAAATGGAGTGGTTGGGCTTTGAAGGGATGTGGTAGCCTAGTGGTTAAAGTGGCAGGCTACCAATAGGAAGGTTATGGGTTCAAATCCCTCTCAACCAAGTTGCTCCTGACCAAGGCCCTAAACCCTCGATTGTGTAGCTGTATGAGATGTGAACGTAAGCGTCTCTGGATACGGGTTTCTGCTAACTGATGTAAACGGTTTGCTCTTATCACAACCAATACAATTTCTTTTGAGAAGGAACAGCACACACATTTTCCAGAAAAAACACTCATCATCGAATAAAAGTCAAATCGGGTCATGATCGTGTGAAAGAATTCACTCGCTGGGCTCACAGAGGCATAATCATACTAAGACACTGATGAGTGTTGACCTACTGGAACACACACGCACGCACACACACACACGTCAGTTTAAAAGACGTGCAAGGCATGAAATGGGGGAAAAAACTGCCACTGACTCATAGCAGCCCTTCTCAACATGCACTTATCTGCTGAGTCTGAATTCCTGTTCTTTTTATTGTGAATATGTTGGAAATTGTAGCTCAGTTTGACCTAGAATCTGAACTTCAGCGTGTTCTACATATTACAGAACCATGCGGATTCATTACCTACACGGGAAACACGTAAACTTCAGGAAATCACAGGAACATTCATGCGCCGGTTTAAATGCATCATCGTTTCCATAGCAACAGCTCGTACACCGTGATGACGACATGATGTGCAGTGACATGGTCACGTAACCTCTGTGGAAGGAGTCTCCAGTCTGAGATAATGTCGTAACTCGGTTTCACTATGTCTCAGAGTCTTTTTAATTCTAAGAAATAGAAAAAAATTGAGGCTGCTAAGAAAACCACCGTTTACAACCGAAGACATGTAGCAGGAAGAAGTTTTAGAATGTTCTACTATTAATAGAAGGTTTAAAAGTTCAAACAGTTCAATTCCAATCAGATTGAAAAGTCAGAGCAGGATAAAGGATAAAATTTGTATTTGTTATGGAATTTTGTGTTATGGAAAAACAATCAGCTCTGAGGTTTTAAGAGTAACTCCGCTTCATTACTCCATCCATCGTTGATTATTTTCCTATTATTTCCAGAGTGTTTATCCAGTGCTCAGTCCACACATTCTACCACATATTGTAACATTTCCTCTACTACTTCAGGCAGAACGATATCATATAAATAAGACCTTATCTTGTGATGATGATATTTATTTGTGAAATTGAGCCAAGCAGCTGAACACAACATTTCACGGCTCGGTCATGGTCCTACCTGATTCTGTGAATTCTTCTCCTCTGTTTTCTCGTCCTCACACACGTCTACGTGTTCCTCTTCACTGCTCGCTTCTCCACGAGGCTCCGACACTGAAAACAGAGCCATGTGCTTGTTAGGGGCTGTACAAAAAGGTTGTGGAGGACAGAAATACACTGCTGCTGTTGTTTTTAGGCGTGTGATCTTGTTTTTTTTATTGTGTTCCACTTTACACTTGCATTTTACACACACACACCCGGGTGTGCACACACACAAACACTTCTTCAGTAAAACCACAAGCAGCAAACACACAAATCTACAGTGTGCTTTGAAAAGCGCTGCGGTGATTCCGATGCTGTACAAACAAACGCCGCCTGTGCAACGAAGCTCTTCCATTCTGTCAACTTTCTCAAACGCTTTTCAGATTAATTAGTGTGTTATAAAGTTTATTACACTTTAATTTATAGATTATTACAATTTACAGAGCAAAATGATCAGGTATTGTTTGCTAATTAAAAAAAAGAAAACCACCACATTCCTTAAACAAAACACAAATAAACGTCTATATTTAAGTTTATTAATCAGATTAAATCAGATCTTTATTAAGTAACTGTGTGTCAAGTCTACAGATTAGATAGATTAGACTCGATATAAGATTCCTTACACTATTTATCAATTATTTTAGATAATTGTACGATTATAAAGATCAGGATCTCAGCCATTTCCTGTTAGAAATAGACTTCTAAAGAGAGATAAAATGGGTAAAATTACAAACAAACTTTTTTTTTTTTATCTAATTGATATAAAGATATAGGATTAGCGTTCTAGGGGTTTTTGTGCTTGTTGATCAGCTGATGAAAAATCCTGGAAGGCTGTGTTCAGATTTTTGATTTGTTCTACAGTTTTGGTTGTGACTTCTCAGCACTGTCGAGTGTAAAAGTCTGCACCCCCTGGAATCTGAGTGGGGTAAAAAATGAACATTTACAGGACACCCTTATTTATACAGATTGACTTAAAGAAGTGAAACAGCATTACATATTAAAGACAGAACCCCAGACTTTATGATCCAAGAAAAAAAGTGTACAGAGCAGAATTTTTAAACAATATCTTTGGATATCTGAGCAGATGTGATTATGATATGATTATTAATTAGTTGAGATAATGGAGGAACATCTGTGACAGCTGTGTCCTGAATAAACATTTCTAAGAACATGTAGTTGTGTTGACTCTTACTTCAGAGAGAGAGAGAGAGAGAGAGAGAGAGAGAGAGAGAGAGAGAGAGAGAACTGTTCTAATATGAAACCGCATGCTTACAAACCTTGCTTCCTGTCTGTGTGTATAAACCACAGCTTCATGATGCCTCAATCTAATATAAAATATTACTGCACATATACACCATGGGGATTTCCATATGCTTACTTATGCATGTTGTATGTATACTGCACACTAGTTACTTATCTAATCACTTATCACTATTAATATCTGTGGGTAGGATGAGGAACAAAAATTATACGGCTAATACAGGGAGGTGAAAAAGAGATAACATGAATAAACTGCTGGAGAGGGAAGTAAAAAAGTAAAAAAAAAAATCATTTGAGCACAACGTAATTAATGGAAGGATTCTCCGGTGTCAGCACTTTGTAGAACTCAGAAAGAAGTAAAGCTGTCACTTCTCAGAACAGAACATTACAATTTCTCTGTAAAATGAACTTTTTATTATTATTTTAGGGAACTACTGTTTATAGCTGATATAAAGTAAGTGAGAACAAGAACTAACTTGTTTCATCTGAGTTTCAGAGTTAGACAGGGGGTAAAAAGTACCAAGTCCTGCTCTTTTAGACATGAAGAAATGTAATCTCTGGTAAATGGTTGTTAATACAGTATATAAGGAATAAAACACTATAAATGTGCAGTTGTATGAAAATACTCGACTCTGTGATGTTAACATTAACTCACACCTACAAAGATACAGATGTTATATTTCTGTCACATGACTTTGCAAGTCTTGGACTTGTTAAAATGTCAGCACTAGTGGAATGTGTATTTGTGTGTGTGTGTGTGTGTGCTTCTTTATTTGCAAAAAGCTTTTGTTTCTCATTATAGACTGGCTGTGGCCTGCACCCTACCCAACTTCCCCTTCCTCACTTCACCGCTCCTTTCCACACATATCAGAGGACGCTGCGCTTTCGAGATCACACACTTCCTGTACTGTGGCTCTGTCTCTTAATTATGTGACTTCTGCATTTCATTTGCATTGCTACAGATGCCTGGGGCAAACAGGGGCAAACAGAGGGACGTACACACCCAGTATCTGTACACTGATTGTTGTTACTTATGTTTTACAGAAACCTCTACACTCTATAGTCATTGTGAGATGACATTGAATCATCGTATAAAATTATAGTGAAATGAGAGTGAAGGTTAAACCCAGGACCGCCAGAGAGACGATGTTAAACCATGTCGCATAATTATGAAGCTTTGTCAAATCTGTCAAAAATGAACTACTATAAAATAAACTGTGAAAGGATTCATTTAAATGACTCGCGTTTCATTTGCAACTCGTTATTCACACATTCTCTTCGTACTCTCACTTTATGGGTTTGATTTATGTCCCATCCGGACGTCTCTCTGGAGTGCTTATTTTTGGCATCATAATGCATCGATGAGGTCACAACGAGGCGCAAATCAGATTCAGAACCAGAACCAGATTCATGACCTTAAAGTGTTAACAAATCAGTTACAGATTTATACATTGATCCAATCAGCAAATCATCTAGCAGCAGCTCACGAGTTACATGAAATCGTACGGATGCAGGGGAAAAACATTTCACCTCAGTGACTTGAATGGCTGTTGGTGCATTTTTCAGAAACTGCTGATCTGGGATTTTCACACACAAAAATGACTAGAGCTTACACAGAACAGTGCAACAGTAAGTGACTCAGGCTTCCTGGATCTCCGACAACGGAATAAAAAAGGCAAGGTGACGTTTTCCCTTCAGGTCTTCACCTGTCCAGAGCGGAGGAGTGGAACACAATATAGTTTTCTGATGAGCAACATCAAGATTCTGAGATGCTTTTCGGCTCACCACGTCTGTAAGCAGTGATTATTTTAGTTATGTAGCCTTTTTGTCATCTTGAACCAGTCAGATCATTCTCCTTTGATCTCCCTCTCTTCCCCTTCTCTCTTTCTCGCATTAACATTTTGTTTCCACCTGCTGAACACTGGATGTTTTTTTTTTGTAGCTCATACTGACCGAGACTGCTGTGTGTTAAAACCCCAGGAGATCAGCAGTTCCTGAAATACTCAAACCAAACCATCTGGAACCATCAACCATGCCACAGTCACCGAGATAACATTTTTTTTGACGTGAACATTAACACAAGCTCTTGATTTGTATCTGCATGATATTATGTGTTGTATCACAGCCACATTGTTGGCTGTTTGGATCATGAATTTATACAACAGTCCACTTGCAGCTGATTTAATTTCCATAGTGCTGATGAACAGGTTTGATACAATTGCACTGAAATTATTAGCTTTTTGTTTTATTTTATAAATACATTAGTTAATGCCTGGCCTAAAAAAACCTTTCTCTCTTGATAAGCTACATATGTAAATTTATCAGATGCCGGATTTTACGCTTGCTGCATTACTGTACTGTGTTTCTGTTTCCCTTAACCACTTCCTGACTTCAGCCTACAGACACAAATATCTGGGTTCATACGCTATGTGACACAACCTCTCCCTCTTTACCTCGCTATAACTCACCTTATATTGTCGATTAAGCTTTTACACGGCATGCAGGCACTTCCAAAAACACAGTTATTATCCTAATATATTGATTAGACATTGGGTTATATTACATTCGGATCCTGAACTGTTTCGTTTCGTGTCAGATGCACTCAAAAGAAAAGGAAAATAAAACAAGCCAAAGTTTTGAGAGTTGTTCTTAGCTGTATCAATTTCTGATCTGTAATATTACAAAGAACATATCTTACTACATGGATAAATAGAAAATACCATATTATTCTTATTTACTTAGTAAAATAACATTAAACACACTGAACAATAGGTTGTAAATTGGATTGTGTATAATATTTTAAAGGGTTTTTTAATTCATTTACAGGGTTATAACTGTGTTTTTTCTTAAACTGGCATTTAATTGAACATATTTCCCACTGAATCATTTCATCACAGTTCAGGGTTCCAAACTTAGTGCAGCTCATCAACCCTTCTGACTTTTACAACTGATTGGAATGACAGTTTTCCCTTTACTGAACAAGGTGGACAAAATTCCCATCAACTTCCACTGAAACACTTGGAGTATTATAACTACTCAAGCTTTCAAGCTAAATTCTCAACAGTGCCCGCACAGTATGTGCTGTTTATTCTCTCTCTCTCTCTCTCTCTCTCTCTCTCTCTCTCTCTCTCTCTCTGCACATTTCTTTCTATGAATCTACCTGTATCATTCTCTCACACCTTCTTTCTACCAGTAAGTGTCTTTCTATTTGTCTGTCTGTCTGTCTCTATTTCACCTTCAAATTATCCTCAAGCTTATCAAACCGTTTCAAACTGTCAGACTGCCAACATCAAAGTCAAAAATAAAATTTACCGCTCTCATTTAACATATTTATTTATACTAGATATTTATTTTACTTCATTTCTGTATGTATGTAGTATTCTATTACATTGTGTAATTTTTTTTATCTCCTTTCACACATTCATACGCATATATTTCCTTATCTTTAATATCTTATCTTTGATACATTCTATTATATTACTTTTAAATAATTAAATTTTTATTACTTGTCACTTCACCATTATTGATCAATCATTTTCCACTTACATTAAAAGTAACAGCAAAAGAAATATAAAGATAAATAAAGAAATATATATATCAGACATACCCATTGTGAACGCGTGTCTCTCACCAAGCTTCGTGTGTGTGCGTGTGTACGTGTGTGTGTGTGTGTGTGTGTGTGTGTGTGTGTTCAGTGTGTATTCTCGTTTATGCTCTCACCACAAGGCATAATGCTTTCGAAATCTCGAGGTCTGAACCAGATTGGTTGTTCCAGTTATCATTGGGCAAAAAAAAAAAAACAACAAAAAAAAAAACCAGACTTTCACTTCCTTACCTTCTCAAGCAAAGGATCATGGTATTTGGAGTTTATTTTTATGACTTTAATGACTTTTTTTAAGTATCACTACTGTGATTTTAACAAGTTGAGCAAAAGAGTGAAACAAACTGTGACATATATTCTCAACATAATAATAATAATCATCATCATCATCATCATCATCATCATCATAAAGTATTGATTTAGACATTGTTTTCATCAAATATTTAAACTTTTATTATTTTAAAAGCACCCATTTCTCAAACTACCCTGCTAACTCTTATAGAACCATTAAAGAACCCTGTGTGTATCTATTAACTTCAAATTATTGTCAGTATTTTATCTTCGAAACACATAGAATCTGTTTGACATTTAGCTAAACTTTCTTTAAATGGTTTATTAAGTAACTAAATGCCTCCTAAATAGTAATCCTTTATCAATTGTGAAACTTATTTTTATTTTTTATTTTACTTTTTTGTTTTTCTACTGTACTGTATGTAAGTACTGGATGTATTGTAAGTATGTTTTTGTATGTTGTATAGGTGTAAACATACAAAAACTTTCCTTAAAGCATACTTAAAAACATACAGAAACATGTTTGTTTTGGTGGGCAATGTTTTTTCAGCTTTAAGTTTTTTTTCTTATAAAGCAGCAAATAGCTACTTTTACGCTATAAATTTCTATAAATTCATTTTTATTTCATATGACGTGAATTGCTTTTTTGTCAGCCCACAAATTTTGAAGGAAATAAATCAGTAACTTTATTATATTATTTTCCAAAAATCCAAACACAATCATACATGAATGCAATATTGGATTTAAAAAAATGCAAATATGAAATTGTAATTTTATTTTTAAAAAGTAAAATAAATCTGAAACATGTCATATTCTGTGCTCATTAGACATTTAGAAATGTATTACGTATTCACCCTACACTCTAACACTGTATGTGTTTACCACAGGGGTCTGTTTTACTGTACATAAGGACGGTTTGTAAATATTTTTACGTTTACCAAATACTTCGTCATTTAAATTTCCAGTCAGAAAAAAAAATCAAACTTGTTTGTAAAGTATCGGTCGTGCTCATTTTAATTTCAGAAATCAATTCAGAATTGTTATTTCCCGCCTGTCAAATCGGTGAATCGACTCTGACTCATTTGGCAACTCAACTCTCTTGTGGTAAGAGTGCTTTTAAAATGGCGATAACTTATTTTCAGCTTAAATTTCCGACAAAATGTAAAGTTTGGGCTGAAATATAACGCTCGTCAGGTTAGCTAGAGATGGGGTTAAAATTTATGTCACGGAAACACGCAAGCTGCTTCACTTTTTTTTTAATGAAATACGAATTAGCCGTTAGCATCGTTATCACTGAAGCGAATTAGCTAACGTTACCATGGTAATAACTAGCTAATAGCTTTACGTAATTGGCTGACTTTGATAAATCCGTATTTTATTTTTCAGAAAGTTAACTTGGATTATTCTTTGTGTCACCTTGTTTTATGACTTTTAACAGCGTTATTTTCCAGCATTTATATTTAACTCGATTATAAATATTTCCCTCAGCTTGAACCTGCATTATTATCATCAGACAGTTATTTTTAATAACTAATCTAAATATGATAACCGCATTTCAGTTTTGGGGGATTTTTCTCTCATGAGACATTTCCCCAAAATAATAACATAAAACTCTTTTTTTTTTTTTAATATCTATAGTTTTCAATTGTTATGTCTTCTATGTAGTTTTGCATTTATGTTAAAGGCTAATGAATAAAAATAAAAATTAATACAAACAAAAAATACTATGAATAATACTATAGATGTATAATAATCCTCTGCTTTTTAAAGACTATATTTATAAATATTAAATAATAAAGAATAATTAAAAACCGGACATATATTGTTATATTAATACATTAATTTAAAATAGTTTGTGTACATAAATGTTTAAAATCTTAAACATTCTGCACAATTGATGACTAAATAATTGTCCTTTTTTTGTTCTTTTTTCATGAGTGTTTTTAGAAAGCTGGTCAGTTAACCATAAGACATCAAGCTAAATTCTGTATTAATGTATTGATATGTCAGTAATCAGTTCTTATCTGTTTTCATGTACTTGGAAATGTTGGAGAACGGGGGATTGCCCCAATCCAGAGACGAGTATGCGGGTCTGAACGAGACACAGGTGAAAGTTCTCTTCAGAATTTCCCCTGAGCTCATATCACCTCAACAACAACAACAGCTCTGAAAGTAAGTTTGATAATCATTCGTGAAATGATTGTCAAGTTCCATTGTGAGGTAACAATGTCCTCAATTTTTCAACATTTACACTTAGAATATTGAATCTTTTTTTTTTTTCATTTTTGCACGGATCGCTCTGATGTAATTATAATTTATTTAAATAATTACAGTGCATTTAAATCTGTGGCAAAACTTAAACGTAAACTTAATAACAACAGCAATAAAATATTTTATATGAACGTTATATTTTAAACAATGTGTAAAATTAAAAAAAAAAAAAAACGGAAATCCCCATCCTGATTTATAAAGAAAAATATTAGCAGCTGCCTTTGTTTTGAACCTGCGAGTCGTTATGACGAAGTTCTGTGCTTGCTGATTTTTACTGCACCCGGTTTGGCTGCTGAAAGTTTCGGATCTCTGTTATGGAGGGGCCTCTCTCTCTCTCTCTCTCTCTCCCTCTCTCTCTGTCTGTCTCTCTCTCTATCTCTATCTGTTTCTATCTTTCTTTCTTTCTGTGTCTTCCACCTGCCCGGATAGTCCCTGACATTTAACTTTTAAAGTTTAACCTTTAAATGTCAGAACAAATAACAGAGACCTCAGCCCAGAGGACAGGCACACCAAGACAAGGTTCTCTGGTAAAAAATATTAGACAAAACATCCGCCTTTCTTCATTATTGGGAACCAGAGACTTCTGCTGTATACCCCCTTCAGTACACAATCACACACACACACACAGAGTACTGAGAGGATCAGTGAAAAATTAACAAACAGACAATCATGGCAGTTTTTTAGTGTATTGTGTCACAATATCCGTTTAGAACTTCCTGTGTTATTCTAAAGCTGAAAAATAGGATAAAATGTATTTTTTTAACAACCATATCTCCGCTCCAGGCTACGGTTTCCACCTCTGCCAGGCATAAAAAATGTTTTTGACATCATAATCAGGTTCCTTTACAGATATGTGACTTTTTTGATTCTGTTTTTCCCCCTCAAAGAATTTCCATCAATGAGATGAAGGGAGAACTGATAGAATAACTGGGGAATCTTCACTGTGAGTAATCCGTCGCTGTGATTAAGATCAATTAGCCAATCATAGCACAGTGTTATGGAAACACTGGTGAGGGGGGAAAGATCAATGGGAAAAAACGACTCTAAAAGAAAGCCTTTTTTTCTTATGTTTCCTGTGAAAAGTAATTGGGTTTTATTTCTTGAAAAATTAGATAATCCCAGGATAACTTTCTTACGGTCTCAGCATTCTGCAATGAGATCTTTTATTTAATTATTTGCTTGTTTATTTATATTTTTCAAAAATAACGACAAGATTAATGAAAACTTCTTACTGTTAACAAAGCAAGGAACGTTTTTTTTTATTCCACACAAATCAAATCAAGATGACTAATATCAGCATTAAATCAAAATTATTTTACATTTTCAATAACATCTGTACAATATACAGCCAAAGGTATATGCACTCCTGACCATCCCTCTGTCATCCCACCTCTCCACACAATCCACACAATTATATAGGATGCCTTTGCACGCTGTAGTGTCACAGTTTCCCTTCACTGGAACTGAAACCTAGACCAGCATTACCACACCCCTGTGCACAAAGCACAGCGAGATCCATGAAGACAAAGTGTGGAGGTTAAGGTTGGTGTGGAAGAACTCAAGTGTACTGCACAAAGTGCTGAATCTGACTCACCATCAATGAACACCAGTTGGATGAACTGGAAATGGAGTCTGATCTCACTAATGCTCTCGTGAATGATTGAATGAACACAGATCCCCACAACCATGCTCCAACATCTAGTGGAAAGCCTTCCCAGATGAGATCTAGAGATGTTCAGCAAGCACATATGGGAGTGTGATGGTGTACAGCATAATTAAAGAATGAACAAAATGACTACAAAATGTACCTCCACCTCCACCATCCAGAGTGGATTTCCTCTATTCAAACCACAAATATGAGACGGTTAGGTGTATTTACAAACGGTTTATCTGTTGGGTTTTTTTTTTTCCATTTTAAAAAATTTTAAGGAAACGTGGAATATTACCACATTAATTTTGTAAGTCCTTCCTCACCCATATACGGGGGGGGCCGCGCCCCCGGGGGGGCGCGGCCCGGCGAGCGGGGCGGGGGGGGGGGGGGAAGGGGGGGGTGTGT
>JAOTRN010000035.1:1164961-1183813 GCA_028566695.1 Bagroides melapterus
CCCTTAATCCTCCCCACCCTTAATAATCTGACAAATGT
This sequence comes from Bagroides melapterus, assembly GCA_028566695.1. NCBI lineage: Eukaryota > Metazoa > Chordata > Actinopteri > Siluriformes > Bagridae > Bagroides > Bagroides melapterus. The sequence goes on from JAOTRN010000035.1 coordinate 1,165,000, forward strand.
GATATTGTCTGAAGTGATATTAGTGGAATGGAAATTAGGGAGGTTTCAGTCTGGCAGATTCAGTAGTGTGTCTTACTCAGCCTGAGATCACACCATGCTTTCAGAATATCACAGGGCCTCATGTGTGTGTTTGTGTGTGTGTGTGTGTGTGTGTGTGTGTGGATCATATCAGATTAACACCGCCAAGAGCAATGACAGAGCTGTAAAGGCAAGAAACACTGTTCATATGCATCAACATCAGGCCATTTTCTTTCTCACTGGAGGTTCTGGCTGAGAAACAGTTTATGAGTTCAAACCACAGATTATTCGGGACTTGGGCAAAACCCTTAACCCCTTAACTGCACAGATGTACTGTATGTGCAAATTGTTTGAAAGTCATTTTGAAACCAATATTTGTAAATGATCCTCATTCTCATCTGAAACCACATACAGAGTGGATCAATTTCCCCTCCCGTGCTTCTAATCACCAGCATCGCCCACATTCATCAGTGCAGTTCTTAATGTTTTCTTACGGTCTGTCTCATCATAGGAAATTAATAATTACTCAATGCTAGCTTGTACATTGCTGTAGAATAACACATGGATCAACTCTTCGTTATTTGCTTCTGAAGTTTCAAAAAACCTTTTGACCGTTTGGCCTGAGTAATGATCCGATACTAATCATGTCGTTCAAATGGTACGTGTCACTTACAAGACAAACGTGTTTCACAACAAGTGCTCGGTGACTTTTTCCCTCTCCTAGCTGGCCCCTGACTGTATGGCCACTTCACCGTGTCAGAAAGTTATCAGAAAAAAATGCAACCAAAGCTCTCTGTCCAGCTCGACGGCTTGTAGTTTAGTTTTGTTCTCAGAGCATCAAAGAGTACAAGAACACTTTGGAGAACCTGCTCTTGTTACATCCTTCTTCATCTTGGTGGACGCCACCCAACCCCACATCGAAGAATCTGATTGGCTCACTCCCACAATCGCTCCCACAATCCTTCTAAACAGGATTATGAATTATCAAATATAATATTGTGAATATTAGTATAAGGTAGAAGGATTTAGATGCACATTCTTTCTTCTCCATCAGTGAACACTTTTGATTGAGCTCTCAGTAAGACATTTGACTCAGTGGTAACGAATCATAACCATCATGTGGTCATCATTTCAGTAAAAACACAAACGCACAAGAGACTAATGTACTTCCCCTCTTAGCTTTCCAGCCAGCGTCACTCCGTTGAACATACCCAGTGACAAACAATGGAAAAAGATGTCAGCAGTCTTCAAGTGTGGTATAATGCAGTCAGCTCCAAAAGTATTGGCTAAAGAACAGATTTTCACGGATGTTTGCATGATTTTAAAGAAAATGAAACAGAATGTTAGCACCTCTTATAGCACCTTTAGGAACATTTAGCATGATAGCTTGACTTTTAAAATTATTCTTCTCATTAGCATAGTAATTGTTACCGAAATTTGCATGTACATTAAAAATCAAGTTCCATGTTTTTGGAGCTACAGTAAAGCAGCAGCTGACGATCTTGATGCTATTTGGAAAGTAGAACAGACAAAGTTATGCAGGAAGATGAATTTAAGCTGTTCTGTAGCTGCTGAGTCGATTCTGGAGTTCCATACTCACACTCAAGTAGGCAGTTTAAGTGGGGTAACAGAGGGAGTGCAGAAATCACAAATACATGTGAGTGAGTCACTGAGTGGAACAGCAAAAGGACTCGGGGCCTCAGAGATGTGTGTATGTATGTGTGTGTGTGTGTGTGTGTATGTGTGTGTGAAAGCAGAGGAGACAAAATTCCCCTTTTATTCATCTCAGGCAGAAAAAGAGAGAGAGAGAAATAGAGAATAAAGGTAAAAAAAAAAACAGCCCAGATGCAGAACGACATTAAAGAGTTAACCAGAAATCTCGTCATCCTGCTCAACGCACTGAAATCTTCATCTGACTCACATTCCTGGGAACAGTGAGCATGATTTCTTAAATATATTTCATCAATTTAAGAAATATATTTAAGATTGTAACCAACAATATCACGGAACATGGTTTATTATCACTAAACTGATGAAAAGAAACCACCAGGGGTTTTGTTCCTCTTTAATATTAAATGGAAATTCATTCCATATAACTAACCGTTACTTCCTTTAAACACTAAAATAGGGAAGTGGATTTCAGGTTTTATTTTAGTTTTAATGTGACAAAGAGGTGGCACATGACACTCAGGGTTTATTATGCTACGTTGGTTATTATGACCATTTCATCATGAAGTCTGAACAGACACATCTGTGACATTGAAAATAAAATAAAAAGAATAATAATGCTAATAAAAAAATGCCTTGTTACATTTAGATTTTCAAGTTCTGTTGTCTGAACTTTGCAACAGAATAATTAATAATGGCAATTTTGAATGTTTGATGTAGGAGAAATTTCTAGATTAATACCAGTACTAAGACTTTAATCTATACCTATCTATATCTTTAGTAAATAAAAGTAAAACCTGTGAAACATGATCAAAAATAAAACTATAAAAAGTAGGATGTCTAAATAATTATAATTATAGTTAAAATAATTATACAGTCTTTCTAAAAAAAAAAACAAACGAAAAAAAACCCTCCAACATAGTTATCTATAATTTTAAAATCAGGAGGCCAAACAGGAATCTGATATTGATGTCCGTTGAAAGATTAAACAGTCTCACACACTCACACTCACACTCAGACGTCACATGTGGTTTGGAGTGACTCGATTCAGGAGTTGTATTGCCCACAATGCTGAATTTTCCTTTGACTGTTCAGATGAACACATTTCCATCCATGCTGAAGTCATGACATATGACACAAGATGCTTTAGCAGCTGCACATCAGACTGAAACGTTTCTCAGAAATTTGATGGACCGTTTTTTTTGTTTGTTGTAATAATACTGTAATAATCCAGTGTGGTTGTGTAACACCTTCAAATGCACTTTAGAGATATGATATTTACAGCTTTCTTCCTCAATCATTTTAATTTTATCTCATTCCTCTGAGTCAGTTTCAGTACCGAGGGTGTGTGAAATCATGAAATTGAGCCATCTCCCGCCAGCTCTTGTCCCCCAGACACCAGGACAAGGCTGACATGCAGTTCCGCTCAGCTTTTGCAGAAGTTTGGTGATATTTTTTTCCATCAAGACACGTCTAACTTCCTTTTTCTGAATAAAGTTCATATTGTGCTAAAATTCAGCATGACCCCATGCAGAGGACATTGACTTCATAGCTTCCTCATGATGCAAAAACAACTTGCAGAAGTGAGAACAAATTGCACTCTGAGAATATCAGCATGTGCAGATTGGGTAACAGCCACTTGTACCTTTTTTTTTTAGTTTAATTGTTATTTGTGTTTGTATTTTTTAAAAATAACGATAAGCAAACTCTATTCTGTATTAAAGGAACTTCAAACAGATCTGAGATCAGACAGGACGGTAGGGTGATTAATTTCATGTATGCACACGTATAGGGAAAAATTTTTCTGTTATAATTTCAGCTAAAAATCGCTTCTGCTCTCAGAAAAAAGGGGAAATGTTAACTCTGTCTTTTGCACTGAAAGTGAAACTTTGGGGTTATAAAACAGAAAATCCCCATGTTGATTTCGCTTATTCCAGGAAACTGCTGTGTGTTTGACACACAGTGCTTTGGTTCAAGGCCCAGTTCACCACAACTGCACACAGAATACATAAAAGCACACTGTGGTTCACAATAATATTTGAAATTGTACTAAGAAACTTTTGTTTTATATTTCAGACTATGACGCATAAATACAAGCCATTCATTTATGTATGTAATGCACAGGGGTTGCTATGGCTGAGTGGTTAAAGGGACACTCCGGTCAAAATCTCACATTGAGTCAATGACGCATCTGTTGTAACCAACAATAGACTACATATTTTCGAAATAGAGATGTAAGCCTGATGATCAACGCCACCGGCTCCTGCAGAAAGTTTGAATAACCAAGTTTGAACATTCATGTTTGCTTCTGCAGAAGCAATCCGATTCACTTCTCCAGAAACTTTACCCAATCTCTTCTTCTCCCTCAATAAAATCTGCCAAATCTCTTGATCAATCCTGCCTGTTCTTGCAGGTACCCTTACCTCCAACTCCTGTAAAAATTTCCACCCATTAAGGTTTATTTCTGTTAATTCCTGCAGATTGTCTGACCATTCCCATACACTCCTGCAGAATGTTGTCTGCTTTTACAGACACCCTTGACAAATCCCTTCTATCCTCTCTTGCAGTCTCATCCACTCCTAGTTCGAATAGTCTTTCCCACTCCAAACATCATCGACCAATCCTACCTTCTCCTACAGAAATTTGAACCAATACCTTCCACTCCTTCTGAAAGTTTGACCAATCCCATCCACTTCTGCAAACCATCTGCCCCTGCATGCTCCTGCAGATACTCCTGGCCAGTCTTGCATGCTCCTGCAGAAAAGTTTACAAATCCTTCCAGCCCCTGCAGAACCTCTGACCAGTCCCACCTCCAACTGCAGAACATTGGACTAATCATGCCTGCTCCTACAGATACTCCTGGCCAATCCTTCATGCTTCACCAGAAAAGTTTACAAATCCTACCAGCTCTTCAAGAGCCTTTGACCAATCCCACTTCCTTCTACAGAATCTTTGACCAATCCCACCTCTTCATGCAGTATCTTTGACCAGTTCCATCCACTCAGGAAGTGACTTATCTGCAGAAATTTTGACAAATCCCACCTGCTCCTGCAGACAATCCTGACCAATCCTGTGTGGTCCTGCAGATACTCTTGACCAATCCCACAGAAAAGTTTAGAAATCTTTTAATATGTTTTAAATTAAAAGCACAGTTTAGAAAAACAAACCTGTATGAACAAAAGGGAAAAGAACGTGAGTGAATACCCAGGCCAGTGAAAATTCCTCTAGATGTAAACATAGAAGTGTAACACAAATTCTATTCACACTGCATCACCTTTTGCCTCATGGTACCTTATCTTGTTTTAAAATTATTTGGATATCGTACAAAATTTTCCCACAGGGCGATTAAAAAAAAGCTAAGCCACATCCTTCCGTTCCTGAAAGCTGATGATAACACCCGAGATTAGAGCAACACAAGTGATTTTTTGTGATTTTACCTAAAACATGATTGAGCCTGTTGCACCACAGGAAGTATGAATATCAAAAACGGTTTAAGACTCATGTGCTAACCACAGGCACCACTGTGAGCTACAGTTACACACTGCCCTCCCATGTTTAAATAAAATAAACATCAGTGCTTGAATTAGATGTGATTTTGTCACCGTTAACAAGCTATTTTAATGCTGGAAAATGGACCCGTAGAATGCTGTTAATTTGATTTTTATTCAATATGGACATCCTATGATCCTGATGAGAAAAAGTAACCCCAAGAGCTCATTTTGTTCGAACAATGAAGCAACCACTTATACCATAGTCGTTATGACCTTGCTGACTGATCTCAAGTTGGACTCAATTCTAAAATGTAGACACTGGTTCCTGATTTACTTTAGATTGTCATCTTTTACCCACTAAAATATACTTAGCCATATATTTATACACTCAATATCCACTTTTTTAAGAACACATGTACACTGGCACCAATGAGGTCCGAGCAAATGTCAGAATGAAGAAAAATTCTGATCGCTGTGACTCTGTGGATGGGTTGGTGCTGACCTGAGTATTTCAAAAACTACTGATCTCCTGGAATTTTTACACACATATGTCTCTAGAGTTTACACAGAATGATGTGAAGAACAAAAAACTTTGTGAGTAAGTGACAATTGTGTGGGTGGAAACACCTTTTGTGATAAGAGACATCAGAGGAGAATGGCCAGATTGTCAGATAGTTGAGCTGACAGGAAGTGTCTAGTAATCTCAAGTCCTTATAACAGCGGCAGAAAAACATCCCAGAACACACAAGACATTGAAATCTTTAGGTAGGTGTCTGACAACAGCTGAAGATCATGTCAAAAAAATTCATCTGCCCTTCAAGTAGTCCCACAAAAACCCCACTCCCACAGAATTCTTCACAATAATTCACACGTTGTATTTTCACGTCATTTATTTAATCTCTATGATTAAAGATCACAATGATCTGAAGGAAACAGGTTCCCGCTGGTGATCAGATGATCAATTTCCATACAATCTAATTATACATTTTAAAAAATAAAACACGGTTTTCACCCAGTCGCTCTCTGACAGGCACAGATTTCACAGCAAATAACCATGTGGGTTTTCCAGAGCTGTGCACACTGTGGTGTAAATTAATCAGGCAATGCAAAGGGCAGCATAATAAATTTGTTTATAACTGTTTTATGATTGTTCCCTGAAACTTAACGAAGCAAAAGAACATCACAGTATTTTTTCGCCACATTTCAGAGCAGACAGGAAGGCTATGATAAGGTTGCGCTGGATTGGTGACAGTTCAGCCCCTTAAATGCTAAGAAACACAGGAAAATAAATCAGACTAGTAACATGTTCCTTGAACATCTGGGTTCAGATCATCAGCTGAGGCATTTTACTGCTCCAAAATGTGTAGAAAAGGCAAAAACAAGGCAAAACAAGACCACAGAGCTCACATTAGAAGTAAATCTCTCTAATCCTAAGAAGTGAATGAAACACGATCGGCTCAAACAGGATTTCGGTCCAGATTTGAAAAAGTAAAAAAGAAAAAAAAAAAAATCTAAAGGAATTTCTTGAACATTACAGGAATATAAAACACGAATGCTGTGTGGTCCACTGAATATTTGAGATTAACTTGACAAAATAACACCAACTATTTACTCCATAACACACAATTCTTTTGTTAGCCAGTGAGCACAGTATTCATGTGAAAAAAAGACAAAAGAAAGAAGTTGACTGTCTAAATGAGTGTCACTGGAGTTCTTTTCATTCGTTCATCGCTGTCCAATTAAATATAACGGACCGGTTTGCCTGTGACTAACTGTGGGTGAGGCAAAGTCGACGCCACCCACACATGAATGGTTGAGCCACTTAGAGGAGCTCGACGTAATTGGCTGGGAACATTCCAAAATGCCCGCTCGGACCGTAGCCTCGCCACCAGCCTTCGTCGATCATTTCGATGCCAGTAATTATGTCATCTGGGTCGAAGGAGATCTCTGTGTCATCAGCTAAGGAAAAACACACACACACACACTTCACCCATGAGTGTGTTATACAATAAAACAAAAAGAATTCAGAGGGCAATCTATTTACTGACTGTTAATGGTTAATCTTCGGCCTCATACACACATATACACGCACACTTCTGTAGTACTCACCTGCCTGGTAGTCGTACAGTGCTCGAGCACATGTACCACGGTCACCTGAGTCTTCATACAGGTTCTGCTCCTCTGTCTGGAGACACACACAAAATTAATTAATTAATTCATTAATAATTTTTTTTTTTTTTTAAAGCAATAAAAGTAAAAATGCAAAATTTTGTGTGTGTGTGCACCTGCTGTGGGTCCTCATAAAGGCTTTCTGGCTCTGTTACTGCTTCATACTGCTGCTGTTCCACATGAGAGCTGTACTTATTGACTGCCTCCACGTCTACACAGAGAGAGAGAGAGAGAGAGAGAGAGAAACAGGAATGTTAGCAAACCTGTGCACTGCTGCTGATTGGCCACACGGTGGCACTTGAGTGCAGTTAAGCAGAGAACAGAGTTTGAACAGACAGACTTGGGAAGGGACATGGGAGGCTCTGTAAGCATGTGTGTGTGTGTGTGTGTGTCCGTCCCACCTTCGTACTCTGCATCAGCATCTGCTTCCTCATAATCAGTGTGAGACTCCACAACTCTGGTTTCTACTCATGCACACACACACACACATGTACACACGCATTTAACACACATATACACACATGTTGATACACGCTGTAGAGATTTATTCAGACCCTCCAGTTAGGTGTGAACTCCGTCGAGTAAGCACACACACACACACACACACACACACACACCCGATGTGCTGTATCTTATTTGGAGTGAAATAAATACTCAATGCTGTAAGGTGAAGTCTGATGATCAGGATCTCAGGGTGAAGGAGTGGTTATGATGTGGCAGGGATGAACACTAGGCATGTGACACTAGGCATGTGACAGTTAAGTAAAGATCAGGCAGGAAGAATTCTAACCATTAGGAACTAATGATATTTCTCTAGTGTTCAGTGCCACAGTAAAGAGCTGGTCATGTTTCTAGATAAATCTCATTTACTAATCATCAAACCCATCATCATCACAGGCCTAGTACTGCAGTGTGTACGGAGATGATGCAGAAGGAGGAAGAAATGAGAATAGCAGGAATAAAGCACCACACAGGACACACACTGGTCACACTGAACGCATTGAGGCAGCTGTGTGTAGTGTGTTGTAATGTGTGTAGATGTTTTTTGCAGCAGGTTTTTAACAGAGGATCTTGGGGGGAGGGGGTTCCTCAGGGGTTCCTCAAGGGTTCTTTGGATGGAAGGTTCTGGTTTCTACTTGGAGTTTTTCTCCTTCCTTGTAACAAACAACGAAGCCTTTTGGGTGCTAGAAACATGCTTTCATTTTCTCAGAAGTGTAGAATTATTATACGTGTTTTCAACATCTTGAGGAACAATGTTTGGAGCATGACCAGTCTGAGAACTGTCATAGAGACATACAGTACAGGAAGCTTTAACTATCTCAGGAACCCAGAAGAAACTTTTTTTTTTTTTAAACTGTGTCGTTCCAGAAACCTTCAGGTTATATTATACTGTATAGGACCAGGAATCACTGAGGGCGGAGTTTATTCTGTAGCGAAAGATGCTGATAGGTCAAACTACACACACACTTCCTGCTACGAGTTGCACCTATTGCCTGGAAGTTTGAGGCTGTGCTTTAACATGTTTAATATATTTAAGCAGGAAAAGCAACAGGAACAGCTTCCTGTGTAGCTGGAGTTTTCCTGTGTGAGCTTTCAGATCCATCTGACGATTCACAAAGTATTCATTCACATTTAGAAGAATTCCTGAGCGGTTCAGTTTCTTGAAAGGTTCCTGGAATCTCTGAAGAGACATGCTGTGTGTTTGTGTGTGTGTGTGTATACCTGTGGCCCGTACAGGTGAGGCTTGGTGCACAGGAGAGCGAGACGGCTCAGGCTCATAAGGCTGCTTAGACAGAAAAGGGCTTTTCAACCGCCCTGACACACACACACACACACACACACAGAGAAACATAGAGAGAGACATAGAATGAAAAGCGGTAGAAATGAACCAATAGCCATCACACACAAGTTACACATTGAACAAAACCTGGAAGTGAGCTGAGAGTTAGAGAGAGAGAGAGAGAGAGAGAGAGAGAGTGTTTTAAACCGGCGATGACTTACAGACAGACAGAGTGAAAGAGTGAGACATAGCCAGAGAAGGCAGTAACGAGTACTAAGAATAATGAACACATGAAGTCAGTGTTAGTCACGTATCAGTTAATCCACCACACACCAGCAGACCTGGATATCGTCAGCTCAGCTGACTGTACTGCAGATTATCAGAGCAGAGAATCATCCTCAGCTTGTTCGGACTTGTTCAGCGCACCGCAGCAGAGTGTGTGTACAGCGCAATGTTTCACACACTCCTCTCAGTCTCACAAACACAAAAACGAGTCAAAATGACTGCCGGTAGTCGAGCACAGGAGATCTTTGACATCTGTTTTAAACCCTGTCAGGTCAGTGCTCTGGGAGTGGGTGTGGCCTAATATTCAAAACGCAAGGTCTTATGGGTAAATATACAGATATCCATGAACATTGGAGGAAGATTGGGAGGAACAATACAGGAGAATATTTTTGATTAAGTGGAAATTTGGCAAACCCTGTGGTTGGTGTTTATCGTTCTATGAGGCCTCAAAACACACACACACACACACACACACACACACACACACACACACACCAACAACAACAACAAGAAACAAAACATGATGGATACTGAGGGGATCAATATTTTAAGTGTTATATTCTCACGTCACAATCAACAATGAATCTCTGTGTGTGTGTGTGTGTGTGTGTTCTAACCAGGCTGTGGGCTGGATGGTGTGTTGTCTGTGCTGCTGGATGCCATGCCTCTCTCTCTCTGCTGAAACATTTCTCTGGGGTTCATAGAACGCTGGGAGATGAGAGAAGCAGCCTCCTGTTGAGTAAGATATCACACACACACACACACACTTTAATAACACCAGGCATCATGCTAGAGATTTCTAAAAGGACATATGTGTTAGTAGCCCAGAGAGAGAGAGCTAGAGGACGAGAGAGGGAGAGGAAGAGAGAGGGAGAGAGACAGTAATAAAGGCAAAGGAAGAAACAGAGAGAGAGAGAGCGGAAGAGACCACTGATTCAGAAGGAGAGATTATTCCAGTTAATCTGTAAATCTGGTTAAAAAAAGGCAGGAAGACGAGTCTGAATGAAGCTGTGAACCGAGTCAGTCACTGTCTCTCTCACTCACATTGGCTTTTTCCACAGATTCTGCACGTTTATAGCCTTTGGGTTTGGCAGCTGGGGTCTCCTCTTCCTAACACACATGAACACACACTTTACAGTTTCACAGGTTCTCTTTCCCTCACTCACTCACACAGACAGACAGGTACATACACACACACACACACACACCATTATTTATCAAAGTTTACGTTACTTATTGTGTCTCATTTACCTGCTGTTTTTTCTGCTGACTCTCAAGCTGCTGTTGGTACCTCCTGAAACACAAACACAACTTTATCAGTCCACACACACACACACACGCACACACACACGCTTGTGTAACACTATATCAGTATTGATGGTGCTGTAGTGAGTGGTGTATGGAGAGGTGTGTGTTCTCCCTGCGCTGTATCTCACCTCTGCTCATCGATCTGAGAGGCTCGCTCTTTAGCCGCTTTCTCCCTCAGCACCGCCTCCCTGACCTCCCGGTCTTTCCTCTCCTTCTCCAGCACCTGGCGTTCCTCCTCCACCTTCTTCCTCTCCTCCTGGCGGCGCTTCTCCTCATCTTTCTGAGAAGAACAGACGTAATTTAAAGCATCACTGAGTGTAGAACAGCTCAAATCCGTCCATTAGAAATCCAGTAGAAACTTCAGGATTCTACATCAGTAGTCACATTCTACACTACACTTATTTGGTGGGTTGTTTGTACCTCTGCCTGAGCCCAGAAGTTATCCTTGTTGGTTCTCTTGATTTCGGACATTGCGTTGGTCTTCTGATACACAGATCCCTGCAAAAACAAAACATTTTCATCACTAACTCAGATACGACTCGCATAAATCCAGTAACGCATGCACAAGTCAACTTCATACACGCTTTTAAAGAAAACTGTAAGTATAGTTAACACTTAAATTACTATTAAAATCAGCATTTCCTTGATATTTACTTCAGATGCAAGCTAAGAAAGTGTAAATGATTACATACAAAAAAAATAATAATAAATAAATAAATAAATAAATAAATAAAAGGGGAAAGATTTGTATGGAATAAATAATAAATAGTGCATGATAAATTGTTGTAACATCAGTAGCTATATTCTTGAACACTTAAACAAGTAGCTCTGCATGACTAAAAACGTACGACTTGTCGCGGAGTGCCAATAATTCTGAAACCAGTATTTTACGTTACTTTATAAGAAAATCTAAACTGCACAGCACAACATACCACAGTGGCTCATTTCATGCAGAGTGTCAATAATTACTTTTTCAGCAACACATTTTCTTTCCAGTGTAAAGCGAACACATTTCACTACAGTATGTCCATATTTAATTGCCCTCCTTCACACACATCCTTCACTCATACTGTAGTTATCTCTTTATCTTCTTCTTCTCCCTAAATTACTGTCTGTTTGCTCAGCGTCGAGTCTCTCGAGGCATCTCGCTGGAATTTACTTTGCATGCTAAACACTCATTAATGCCATTGGAAATGTTCAGTTCTACATTCCTTATCCGCTCTAGAGCCGTCCCTAAGACGCAGCAAAGACGCTGAGTCAGGAAGAAATACGCTGCAGGCTGAAACTGAGACGAGACACAATATTTCAGTTTATACCCAAAACACACATCATTTTCTAGAAGCTTTGCACATCTCAGGAGGATTATTTTATACATTTAATTTCCCCCCCAACTGTTTTCCATCCTTCGTAGTCTGGGGATTTAAATGGCTTTTACTGAAAGCTGGATGAACTGAAACACAGCTGTGGTGAAGGAAAGTCAACATCTGTATATATAATAAATACTAAAACGTTGTTCTACTGGAACATGTTCACGTTCGTTCATGACTCACACTAATGACTTTAATAATCACAGCATGAGGTGGACTGAGCAATAATCCACAGGTTTTTATTTGCACAGGTATCAGTTCCAAAAATAGCTGTGATTGCTGGAGCTGGTGGGGTTACTAGAGGTCAAAATGTAGGAACTGACAAGTGACGTGGAGAAAGAGAGAGAAAAAGGGAGAGACAGAGAGAGAGAGAGAGAGAGAGAGAGAGAGAGAGACTCACCACAGGCCCCTGAGGTCCCGCGTCTCTGAAGCGGTTGGGCTCTTTGTGGAAACTGTAATTGGCTCCTGAAGCCTTGGCCACTTTCTGCATGATGGATTCAGGTTCCACGTCCTCCTCTGCACGAGCGTTTATAGTCACGTGCGCTCCCTAAGCAAACACACACATGCACGCACACACACACACACACACACAAGTATATAAGCTTGCAAAGGTGGTTTGGTCTTCACTCAACCCCCTCGTAGATGTCCTATCAGGATTATGCATTTTAAAGCTTTTACACCGGCTGACATGTTCAAACCTGGAAGCCATGTGAAAAATCACCAGCTCTGATCTATGCAATGTTGAGACCAGACAGGAAGTGAACACCTGAGTAGCTTGAGCAGAGTCTTAGTGATGACCAGATACTCCAGATCCTCTTTCCTCCGGTTCCTCTTTCAATCCAGACATCCCTTGTCCTTCAGCTGCTTAGCTCTAAGCTTATGATGTGGTCGTTCCACCACTGTCCAGATCTTTACGTGTCTCGCTGGCCTACGCTGTCAACATCACACTGCTTTACAGGTGACTTGGATAAGCCACATGTTACTAGCTAGATCCTTCTGGGGTTGTTCCATGCAGCCACGGTGTTGTTCTGGTGCTCCAGTTTGGATCTCACTACAGGCTTCATTTGTGTATCCATTTTTCTAGCCAGTTGGAACATTTTCAGCCTGCTGTTGTTGGGTCTGGATCTTCTGTTACTGGGATGAAGGGAGTCAAACTGGAAGACAGCAACACTTAATGTCCACTTTTCCATCCTGTGTGTAAACAGGATGTGTTTTGGTTTGTCAGTGAACAGCTTTTACTTGCCAGGATTTGATTTTTAGGTTAGGATACACACAGAAAAAATGCACCTCATAAATTTTTTGGATAGCGAAAGGTTTGTAAATTACGATGGAGGAAACACGTGATCCTGAAGCACAGCTTTTTTCTGCACTGTCCATCAGGGGAAGCATTAAAAGTGGGCTGGTGACAAAAGCCTAAAACATGCTTTTCAGCTTGGTAAAATTTTCAAAGAATTAGCTGGAAGGAAAATGTTTTAGCCTCTAGCTGAGGTGTACGAGATGAAAAACGTATATAGTAAAGGTGAAAGAAACAAGATGAATCAAATGCAGCCAAACCAGGGACATTTAAAAGTAAAACTCTAAAAGTATGGAGCAGTATTTATCAATGCCACTGTGCTAGAATATTCTACAGTGTTTTGCTTAAGTTTCTTTAGCAAAACTATTTTTGTATTAATTCAAGCTCCAGACTCCTCGTATCTGCATTTTCCTCAAGGTAAAATGTGAGCTCTGAGAGCTCTGAATGCAAGCCAAGAACCACTGAAAGAAACAGAAGTTCCTCCTTTATGAAACCCCGCCCCTGGAGTCCTCCTATTGGCTGGTGTAGCTGAGGAATTTTTTAAACCTACTAAGCTCTGGTGTTGAGTTATGTCAGTAAATTATTGAATTAAATCCACAGAAAGTGGTACATTTTAGTAGCCGCCGTTTTTATCCCATAACATCTTGTTTACGTTCTTAGCAAGGAGTAAGCCACCAAAACTGATGCGAGGGCTGCTGAGGAGATTAAACCCGAGTCAGACGACTATTTATTACCACACGGATCCACCCACACACCCGTCTGTACAGAAGCCGAGAGAGGAGTCACCTTCAGGAAATTCGCCATGGAGCTAACGTGGTTGGCACACAGTCCTTTCCTGGCATCTTTCACACCCTCGCCAGTCTGCAACACAAACACACAAACACACTGCTGAAGAAGCACAGGAAGTGAGGTGCACATTCTATTAGAGAAAAACACTCACCCAGTTGATCAGGACGTATTTAGGGAGACCAGAGTTGGGGTCTTGCACACGACAGAATGCGTACATCACCTTCCCACTGTTCAACTCCTCCACCAGCTCCTCCAGACCTCCATCTGAACACACACACACACACACACAGAGATACCGAGAGAGAGAATTAAAGAAACCTTTAAAATCCAAACCCAGATGTTTCTTTGCAGTATGCATCTTAAACTTCTGTCTAAAGTTAGTTAGTGTGTTTCATTAACAGGGCTTAAAGTTTGCTGAAATGTTTAGCTACTCTCACATGTCTATTTTAAGCTAAACTGTTCAACTTGTTTTGCATTTCTTATTTTAATTTGATTTCCTGATTTAGACTCGATTTGTTTTGATTTTGATCAGAATTGCTGGTTTTGAGCTGAATCACTCGTTTGAGTGACATCACTGATTCTGTGATTAATTGGCGATGTTGAGTTCTCTAACACATAAAGCTTAATAAAGTCGATTGTCTTGTGTAAAGCAGAGAGAGCTGATTAATTCGCTCCCTAGCTTGATCCCTAGCTCATTCTTTAGCTTATAAATTCTCAGATATAATACTTTTAAGAAACTTAACCCTCTAACTACTGGTTCTGTACAAACACAACTCAAGACCTCTCTCAGACTGCATGTAGAAACAATAATAAGGTATTTGTAATTGTGTGTGTAATATTGTGATATTGTATGTATTTGTGTACATGTAATTATTAGCACACACACATCACACAACACTCACCTCCTTTACTGGCCAGTCTGATATCATTGGTATTTCCTTCGTAGGTAAACAAGGCCCTGGAAGATAAGCAGAACTCAGTGAATAGCTTGCTCAATGCTGATCTGATCTGATCTGATCTGACACAACTCTGAAGGTAAAGAGAAACCACAACACGGACAATTCATACACACTTCTCTTCAGAACAGACACGTCTCTCATTATGAAATTCTGTGGCAGCTGATGGTTGAACGGTGGTGAATTGGGGAAGTGAAGATATCTGACACAGAAGTTCAGATCTAAAGTGTGTGTTCAGTTTAATTCTCAGTTTCTCTTCATCAGCTGAGGTGCTAACGAACTAGCTTTCACTAAAGAGGCTGGTGAGAGCTAGCGAGCTAGAGCTAAATATTAAAAACACCAAAGGAACACAATAAAACAACCTCAAATGGTATATAATGTTTTTCTAAATATTTACTAATGCATATGCAAATGAAGTCAATTATAGAATCAGACATGATTTAATTGACTGGCAGCTCCTTCGAGGTTCTACCCCTTTGGAGAATCATTTGGAGAACCCATGTCTCTGAGTGGGAAGAGCAAATTGTGCGCTGTCTTATAAAGATATCTGGGATATTTTTCTATGCAAAACAGTTCACAGCAGGTATAATTCAACCAAGAGTGTCTCAGGAATCAGGACAGTTCTGTTAAAGCTAAAGAATAAAAAATGCAACCTTCTGAATAAATTAACACAACTCAGAAGACCTGAGAGAGCTCCTGGCTCCCACAGGCAGCTCCTCAACAAAGCCACTTGGGCCTGCAGGAAGTCATGTCAAATCAACTTCCTGCCTGGAACCTGAGGGATGTCGAGCCCACGCTGACTGACAGAGTTCACACACTGAGGCGGTTTGTTTAGATCTGACCAAGGAGACGTTATGTAGCCTGTTCTAATGACTGTCTCCAGCACTGTCATTAAAGTCAGACTCGACTCATCCTGCTGACTCGGCTGATTTTCACATGAGTCTAGAAAGTCCCATAATGCACTGTGTAGCATGCAAATGTTGGATTTTCTTCCATCGAAAGCTAGTTAGTGGGAGATTCTTATTTCATGTCAAGGCGTTGGTGTAAAAAAAAAAAAAAACTAAACAAAACACCAATCCAAACACTGGTGTAAAATCCTGACTGGGCTGTTTGTCAGAGAACAATACGGACGCTGAAACGTTAAACTGGTTGAGCTGAGGTAAGCCGAGACGCCGGCTCATCTCCGCAGCTAACAGCCGCCATGTGGAGAACGCAACAGGTTTTTAAGCTGTGAAGAAATCTTTACAATAGATAAGAACAAAGTGAATGTGTGTGAAACAAACAGAAAGTGGGGGGAGAGGGAAAAAAGAAAAAGAAAAAAAAACCCAGATCCCCAACCACATTAATATTGTTCCTTTTACTTTCTAAAGCGAGGAAGTTGGCGTTTTCTCTGCTTACTCAGCAGCAGCGATGGAAAAGTACAGACACGACCAGACTGAAAATGTGCTCATGAGGTATGAAAATAATGCAGTGATGCTGAATTCTCAAACCTGATTGGTTAGAAAGTTCTAACTTAATGAACAGAATTAACTAAGAAACAGATTTAAAAAATTAGTTGTGGAAGGAGTCTCCAGTATCAGAAGCGATCTGAAACGTTTATTTTTTTCCCTGAGCTTCTTTTTCCTGAGGAGTTTTGTGCTTTTCGGTTTCTCAGTAACACGACCATCTGCAATTTAATGTAAAAACACATTAAATCTTCTTAAAACGTAACTCCAAGCAGATAAGAAGTTCGTTAAAATGTCACGTCACAACGAATTGCACGTGTTTTCATGAATATCAAAGCGCTGTTACTATGGAAATGACAGAACTCATCAACACTTAATTCTAACCAATCACAATCCAGAACTCTACAGCAGATTATTTACAGTTTTGCCAATTTCTTCTTAAAAATAAAAACAACACGGTACGAGGAACAAAAATACCAGGCGTCACTTTTTCCCAACATTCCACAGTTGTGTGAATCTCTTGTTCTTTCTTTCTTTATCTCTCACTGCCTCTCTCTGTCTCACTCACTGTCTCGTTCTCTTTTTCTTTTTTCTTTGGGACGACGTCTCTCTCTCTCCTCAAAGAATTCTCTCACTTACACGGTCTTCCTCTCCTTCATCACCTCCTTCACTCTTTCTTTCTTTCTCTTTATCAGCTTGGATAAAATTTCTTCTTTGTCCTTTTCTTCTCTCTCTGTCTCTTTATCTGTCTCTCTTTTGTGCTCCACGTTTACAGAATGCACCAGATGGCAGATTTCTATGTACTGATTAATTTATTGATGATTTCAGAGAAGAAAGTCAGAGTTTTGGTCCTGGACCTGAGCACAGCAACTTCATGGCCCTGTGAGAGAACAACAGTGTGATTAAACGTCACGCTTCTAATTACTTTTCTTTTCTAGGTCACACAGGAAGAAGTGCTTGTAACAGCAAAAAAAAAAAAAAAAAAAAAAAAAAGCGTTACTTCCTCGTTACCTAATCTGCACTGTATCTTATACCAAGCGTTGCTGTACAGGACACACACACACACACACACACACAGTAGCATGTGTGCGTAGGCCAAAGAGGAAGTTACATTCAGAAAGATAACCCAAAATGGCAGCCATTTGATCTCTACATTTCTTTGAGAGTGTTTGGTCGAGGCTGCATGTCTGCGTCATTTCTAGTTTGTTGTCATGGAAACAAACAAAAAACTGTACATACTGTAAAGGTCCCTTGTCTGAAATCTAGAACCGATCTTGTAATAACACGACGGATTACACGATGGCGGCCTTCTAACGATGAAACAAAACAACTGTGTTCTGCGTCCGCTAACAACCGGCAAGAACGAAAACAATCAACATCCAGAGAGTGTAACAATCACATAAATCTCCACACAGTGAGTCTGTGATATTGTGGGTTTTTACTGTCCGTTAGCATGCATCAGTTTAATTTCACAGTCGCCGCTAGCTAACATGTATTTGAATATGAAGCATGCCGTCGTCCTGTTGGTGGATTTTACACGATCGTCGTCATATATCTATCACAAATCTCCAGGGTTTATTTAAGATTCTCACGCTTCACCTGCATCTCTCTCTTCTTTCACATTCTTTCATCTTGAACAACATAAGCAGTTCTTCAGCTACAACACTTCATCGACTCATCACAGAACAATCTATGGACGCTTGAGAGCACCAGTTCTCAACGGTCTGCAGTCAGGCACTCAAAACTGAAAACTGAATCTTAAAATACATTTCTCACATCACTTATTATGTTTTAATTTCTACTTTTTACATCACATTTTTATCAAATTATTCTTGGGAGCCACTGAGCTTTCTGTTCTTCTCTGAATAGACTCTGGTGCTTGGACCCCACATGTTATAAACTCTGATACTGTGGCCTGTGATTTCCACTGTAACAAAATTAGACACAGAGCTGCCTTTAGCCCATCTTTAATCACTTCACTGAACTTCTGCCACCTTTAGATGCTGCCTTTAGTCTCTGTCTTAAGTCACTGCTTTTAATAGCTGTCTTTATTCTCAGCCTTGAGTCTCAACTTTGAGTCCTTGACTTGAGTCCCTGCCTTTAGTCTGTCTTTAGGTGTAGCCTTTAATGGTTGTGTATAATCACTCATTCTCTGCCTTCAGAAAATATCTTTAATATCTGCCTTTAGTTGCTACCATTAGTCAGTCTTTAGTCCCTGATTTTACTTGCTGCCACACTGGTGAA
>JAOTRN010000035.1:1205916-1222093 GCA_028566695.1 Bagroides melapterus
CAGATTGACCTTTTATCAAGGGAACCAGAGGGATGGGAACTTCATCATGTATGACATCATCATCATCATCATCATCAGGCAGCACGAGGGCAGCATTTGTGTTAATATGTTGTACCTGGACGCATTTTGGCACACTGAAGTAAGTGAAGTACAACCTCCTCCTCATCCTCCTCTGCCTTCATCTCCTCATTCACTTATAGCATCACCTTCACCTACATCATTACCTCCACCTCCTCCTTCACCTCCACCTTTATCTACTGCTTCACTTCAACTTCAACTAGACCTCCTTATTTACCTCCACCATCACTTCAACCTTCTCCTTCATCTCATGTTTCATCTACACTGACACCTCCACCCCCTCCTTCATCTCCTCCTTCACCTCCACCTTTATCTCCATCTTCACATCAACTTCATCTCCACCTCCTGCTTCACCTCCACCTTCACCTACTTCTTCTCCCTTACTTCCACCTTCATGTCCACCTTTATCTCCTGCTTCACCTCCACCTTCACCTCCACCTTTATGCTCATCTTCATCTCCACCTCCACAGGTTTGTTCCTCAGAGAGATTATCATGCAGCTGAATAGTAAGTGATGGCGTTACACTATATGTTGGATGTTGGAGAGAATCAGGCCATGGCTCGTCTCTGACTGGATTATGTGTTCACACACACACACACACACACACACACACACACACACACACACACACACACACACACACACACAGCACAGGCCTGGTTCTCATGTTTATGATGTGCTCAGCAACTTTTGGGTACAATCTCAGCCTGTGTGTGTGCATGTGAGTGTGTTCGTGTGTGTGTGTGTGTGTGTGTGTGTGAGACAAGCTGATGAAGGACGGCTATTATGCTCACGGCAGTCATGCCTTCCTCAGCGATCCATTTCCTTTAGCGCTGATTTAATTCTGTTTGCGCATGCTGTGTGCCCGAGTGTCCGTGTGTCTGCGTGTGAGCCGAGTTCATGAACCTTTTGTCTTGTCAAAGGACGGATTGATGTCGAGCAGTCGTCGCAGACAGATGGCATTCCTACACACACACACACACACACACACACACACACACACACACACATGGAAAGGACAAGTAAACAACTTCAATTTAATGCACATTTTCGTCTTAGCTCAGGAAATCAAATACATAAAAATCCTAATCGCAGATCTAAACTGCTCAGCTGAATTTCATTTCTGCTCTGCAGCGTGTGTACGGTTTTAATCAACGCTAGCGAACGTTTATCCGCTCCCACCAACTGATAAAATCTACCTTCAGTGGCTTTAGGGCTGGGACACAGGATGAACCACACTCGAAGAACCGTTCGGACAAATTGAAAATCTACACAGTTTCCGTCTTATTTTAACTGCAAGTTTTGTTTATTTAACAACAAACACTACAAGAAATTAGCTCTTATTCTGTCTAAATGTTTATCATAGACTTTATTTCAGTGCTAAGTGATCTTCGGAGAGAAAAAGACGAGACATAGAAAAATGTTTCATTTTTTTTTGTTATATTCTGTGTATCGCTAAAAAATATTGCAGCAGTTTTCCTTTTCTTTAAAGAAGACAAAAAATCTGTATTATACCTGGTTATAGATTTACTGTAAGTGCTGGAATAGGAGCTCTACCGTAAATACTCTAATACTCGATTAGGATACTAGTCATATTCCTTTAAATCTGTTAAACAGCACTTTACACAATCTCACAGATGATAGAAGCATGTTAGGTAGAAATAAAAATAAAAAATTTAATCCTTCTCATTTTTATTTATAATTTTTATATTGCTGTAAAGTTGATTTGCGACAGTGTCCGCTGTTAAAAGTTGAAATCATTTTTGACTGTTACTTTTTTCCAAACTGAAACACTGATCTGTAGTGAGATGAATCTCCACATGAACACCAGGAGAAACTATTATATAAATAGATAAACTGATAAATAAATATAGAAATTAATATATAGAAACAATCATTATTAATGATGAAGTTTTCTTTATGTTGTGTTTATTTGCAATGTACTTTTTTTAGAGTAGTTTATAGTCCAGTTTAGAGTAACTGATGTTCTTTTTGCTTTTTTTTATCATGTCACAAACTGTGAGAAGTGTAACAAGAACCCCTGAGGATGCAATATAAACATCTAAAATGAAACTTTTATTAAAAAGCCAGACTTCTGAATTCGAAGTTTATTATAATTCATGGGTTGTATAATAAATGATTTTCAGGTGCTTAGCATCCAACATCTGTAACAAAATAAATAAAAATATAAACATAATATTGAGGAAATGAAATAAACATCTTAAACAAGGCTTTTGTTAGTGAAAAATATATTTTTGCACAGCCCCATATCCTGAAAATTTTCCCCCCATCATTTACGAGAAATCTGACAAATTTATGAACGCCGTGAAGACTCTGTGAAGACTCAGTGAAGACTCGGTGAAGACTCAGTAAAGACTCAGTGAAGACTTGGTGAAGACTCAGTGAAGACTCGGTGAAGACTCGGTGAAGACTCAGTGAAGACTCGGTGAAGCACCGGATCGTCATCCAGTCTGCGTCCATTTCAACGTGTGCTGGTTTCTAAAAAATAAATGTATTAAACTTAATACGTTTCACTTACACAGTGCACAACAGACTCTCTGACCTTATCGCGTTAGACTAGCATAGACCGGATACATTGCACGCAGTTGGGGGAGGGGTTGGATACAGAGGTGCAGCTTTTCCTTGCTCTGTCGGATTTGTGTTGCCCTGAAGCATGCTGGGATTTGCGGTTCTCCTCCACAGATGAGTCAACATCATAAAGCTCTGGCGTAAACAGCGCTGTTGAGCTTTAACAGGCTCCAGGACCGAATCTCCCTCTGCGCTTAATTGTTTTAATTGGGTCTCGGTGAAGAGCAGGGACTGATTTAGTAGTAGGGGGTCGTGTGCTAACAACTCCTCACTTCCTTCATTTCTTCTGCTTTTTTATGAGGTTAAGCTCGGTGAGGCCCAGTATAAGCTGAAGCATCGTGGTGTGGCATGTCACAAAAATTGTGTCATGGTGGTTGTAATGATTTTCTTTGTTTAGCTGATTGTGCATCATCATTGTCCCAAGTTTCTTCTTCCCAACGTCACTCTGTGTAGGAAAAAGGATTAAAAAGCTGGTTAACACGTTTAGAACTTCTATAATTATTGTTTATTTCTGTTTGACTTAAATGAACTCAACTGGACCCTCCAACACTGGAGACTCCTTCCATGAACGTTCGCTAAACACATTTCACCTTAGAGAAAAGTCACAATTTCAGCTGTGTTTTAATTTCATTATTAAGCCTTATTTGCGGCAGTAGAGCATCCACCGTAAATGCCCCTGTGAGTGAACTGTTACTATGGAAACCATAACATATTAAAAAGAGTACATTCATATTAAACTCTACTATGTCAGAATAAAAGCTGGAAATTATGTACACTGACAGAGCTGCTTTGTTTATTATTGGCAGGCCATTTGTTTTTTCTTAGAATAAACACATGAAGTATGCTAAATTTGCCCGAGTCACATGGCTTCCTCCTAACTGATTGGTGAGAAGGATATTCCTAGCTCCGCCCACTTATGTTGAGGTTGTCATTGCAAAGTCAAAAACACAACTGCAGTATTGTTCGTGTTCTTCGTGTTTGTATTATTATTTAACAGTTAACAGTTTAATCATAGCGGCTAATTTCTCTAAAAAAAAAGTAAAAAGTAAGTTAGAAACAAAGAATGATGTAATTGCAAATTTGACAAATCACTGGAAAAAAAATTAAGACTGGAGAAATAAAAACACATTCGTCGACCTGCAGCTAATTTTTTTCACTAGCTGCCCAATAGGGATGGCAGGAACATGTTCTCATTTGCATACTCATGCATATTCATAAGATCAGGGAATTTTTAATGAGTGGAAAGGTGTTGAAGTTTCCTGGTCAAAACAACAAAACCTATTAACGTTTATTGATCCACGCAGCCTCATTTAAACAACACGTTAAGAATCATTTTTAAAAGGTTTTTAGGATGTTATTATTATTCAGCTCCACTTGTACAAGAAAATGGCAGCAAATCCGTGGCTCGCATTCCAAAGTGAGACGTAGCCTTTCACGTAACGTCACAATCAATATGTTTAACAATTGAAATATATATACGAGAAAGTAAAGTATTTATATCCGCCTGTAAAACGCCGCCGCAGCGAGCCGAGCCATTAACAAGCTAACGTTTTGCTGATGAAGCGATATCCCAGGCTGTAAAGTGAGGAATTTGTGAGTTTGAGGTAATTGAAAAGTAAATGGGATTGTGTGTTTTTGTGTATTTGTTCAGGAGGCGCCAGAGGCAAAGAGGTAGGGGGGCCAGGGGGGCAAAAAGCTGAGAGAGAGAGAGGGGGGGGAGAGCAAGAGAGAGAGAGAGAGAGAGAGAGAGAGAGACAGAGGAGCAAAAGGGACAGAGAGAGATAGGAAGAGGAGAGAGGGGCAAAAAAGAGAGACAAATGTGGGGGAGGGGAGGTGGACAAAACAGAAAGAGAGACGAAAAAAGAGAGAAAGATATAGAGAGACAAAAATTACAGACAGACAGAGACACAAAGAGAAGAGAGAAGCAGAGAAAAAAGACAACGATAGAATGAAAGAGAGACAAGGGAGGACCAGACAAAGATAGATAGATAGATTGAGAGAGAGAGAGAGAGAGAGAGAGAGAGAGAGAGAGAGAAAGAGAGATTCTGTGAGAAGTCCAGACTAAACAGGGCTTTTGGGGAAACTTTTAACACCTTTCAGACTCATAAAGAGGCCCATTGTCCTGTACAGCATTACATCATTAAACAATTATACTCTCTCTCTCTCTCTCTCTCTCTCTCTCTCTCTCTCTCTTTCTCTCCTTCCTTTACAACTGGCAGGGAAAACAAGATTGAACACACACATACACAAATGGCTAAACATTTCACTAGAGATAGTCATGGAAAACTTTGTCTGAAAAAGCCGAGTCCGTAATCATTTCAGAGGTGCAGCAGAACAAACAGACTCCATCACTTCATCACTGAGTGGCCCTGGGTCACGTGTTAGCTAACTGCTAGAGTGGATTTTATTGTAGTGTTAGCTCATCGAGAGTCCATCATGTCCTCATTGTGTGTGACGTAGGGACTCGGTGGAGTGGGGAAAAGGAAAACACTACAGGCTCTGAGGAAGTGTGTGTGTGTGTGTGTGTGTGTTTGTGTGTGTGTGTGTGTTCAGTATGTAGCAGGATGGTGGCAGGGCTGTTTAGCTTTAGTACAGTGACTAGGAAATACGGCGATACGACAAACATGATTCTTCTAGACATTTCTATGATACATGATATAAACTGGCACTAAAACCGTCTTGTTGCGTTAACATTATAATAAGCACATAAAATAGTAATAAGCTGATAAAAGAATATATTGCTAGTTTCTGAGGTAGTCTGTTTTGTATAACGCTAATTTCTGAGGTAGTCTTTTTTCTATAATGCTAGTTTCTGAAGTAGACTGTTTTCTATATGCTAGTTTCTGAGGTAAAATGTTTTATATGTTAGCTTCTGAGGTAGACTGTTTCTACAACACTAGTTTCTGAAGTAGACTGTTTTCTATAACTAGTTCCTGAGGTAACTTTTTTATAAAGCTAGTTTTTGAGGTAGACTGTTATAACACAAATTATGGAGATAACCTTATTTCTATAACACTAGCCAGTTTTTTAGCCTGCTTAATATAATTCTATGTTGTGTTTTAGCCTGTTTAATCTAATGCTAGTTTGCAGGCTAGCCTGTTTATTGGAATGATTCGCCCATTACAGATAAGCTGAGGGGGATTTACTGAGTTCTTATCTGTACCTGAGGTAAGTTTACACATAATCAAACCTATGACAAGTGAAAATACCAATTGAGTTAAAATACGTTACAATCAATCAGCATGCTGGATCAGGCTAAAAGGTTCAGGGATTATTAGCATTCCACTTTGACCCCTTTGCAAATCGCAGCCTGAGTTTACTGACAGCTTTAGCGGCGTACATTAGCGCTGCTATTTGTGCTCTTTAGCTCAGTGTGAATGACAGTTAAAGCAAGTCGGACAACTAGTGGGCTTCCTCAGGGAACAAAAGAGGGAAATCCTCTTTTACACACAAACAGTGACAGAGCCACACACGATGCCTGCTCAATGCTTAAACATACACATACACACACAAAGCATTGTAATCTATTTTAGTAAGGAAAACTAAAATGTAAAATGATTCAGATTAAAGTGATATCTTAGACAAGTAAACTCAATGAACACCTATTGAGTTCTCTGTTATGCTACATGTAGCTGGTTCACTAAGACATGTTTGGTGACAGAAGTTTGAAGAATAGCTAAGGGGCTAATGCTGCTATGAAGCAATGAGTTAGACTGTGTCCTATAATTCTAATCTGCTAGCTAGACTGTTTTCTAATCTTTCCATAGAGCTAGCTTGGGAATTTGACTGTTTTTTTTATAAAACTATTTATGAACTTAGACTGTGAAGTGTAGCTAATTGGCTAATCTGCTAACAAGCAATGGAAGTCTGTCTCACCTGAAACCTTTGCTATAAATCTCTTCCTCAAATCACATCCAGATCTTCAGACTTGCAGCCTCTTATACTTTCAACCACAGCTAAAGATCCTAAATCTGGACAGCTGTGAATGAATGCTATGATGTCCACCATTTTTCCCCCTCAGTGTCACATCTGCTTGATCAGGACCAGCGTGATGGAAGTTTTCATTCCCGCCAAAGAGAAGCAACACTAGAATCAGGTAAAATCAGAGGTTATGTTGTTATGTAAAGCAGATCTTAATCCACAGCTGTTTGATTCTCAATTCTGATTCAGGGTTTATATAGACACAATCATTTTAATATGTCATTGTTTCTATAGTAACAGGGCGCTCCACGTAAACACACGTGTTATTGAATCTGTATGTTGATGGTGTTCTGGATCTTCAGGAGAGAGGAGGTTCTGGCTTGTGGTTTCCTGGTAGCTTTTTTCCCCAGAGTTCCAGAGAGAGAAAATGCTAGTTTATCAGGTACCTTTTATGCTAGTTTCTGGGGTAAACATTTTATAACGCTAGTTTCTGAGGTAAACATTTGGTTTTTTTTTTACAAAGCTAGATTCTGAGGTAGACTGTTTTCTATATGCTAGTTTCTGGGTTAAACTTTTATTTTATACAGCTAGTTTCTGAGCTAGACAGTTTTTTTTATAAAGGTAGTTTCTGAGGTAGACTTTTTTTTATAAAGTTAATTACTGAGGTAAACTTTTTTTTATATGAGATTTCTTTTTGTTTTTTACAAAGCCAGATTCTGAGTTAGACTGTTTTCTATATGCTAGTTTCTGAGGTAGACTATTTCTGGCTCACAGAACATGAAACATTTTGGTCAGTGGCAAACTGTTGGGGTATTAAATAGAGGAGTTAGAAATATTTGGGACATGTTGTTATAGGAAAACAATTAACTTCATGGTGAAATATTATTTTCCTGTAACAGATTGTCTCACTGCTGTTGTACAGAATTGTATTTTTTATCAATTACATTGTTTAAAGTAAGCAAACGAAAGATTCGTAGTAAACTTCAGACAGCGAACCTGCTTTGTGTCATCGCTTCGAATGTGATTTTTCACCAGGACGTTTCTTTAAACGGTTTTGACTTTACAGCCACACTTTACAATGTCGGCTCAGTGCTCCTCTGTCTAGGTGTGTCTCGGTTCAGTCTGGATGTAAAAATCGTTGTTGAAATGTTTATTAGCGGGAGCAGCAGCATGGCTCTGTGCTGGCCGTCAGCTCCAGTGATTACATCTAAATGTAACTTCGTTCAGCAGACGATGCGTATCTATGATTTAGACTCGCACTCCAGAACAGCCCTCGTGTTTCTTCACTACACAGCATCGTAGACAAGCGGCCCGTGTAGTTGTAAGTACAAGCAGATGAAATGGCACCCGGGTAATGAAATCTAAACAGGCCTATTACTCAGAGGAGGCCTTGGACGAGGCTGGAGCTCCCCGTGAAGACTGTACCGCCGTGAAAGGCTGCATTTATAGCCGTTTTGTATTCCTCAGAGCGGTGGTGGTGGTGTGTTGGAAGGGGGGAGGTTACAGTGCTGCTCTTTAAGAAAAAAAAAACAGGCAAGAAAAACAAGATTTATTTGACTAAAAGCCACAGCAAAAAGAGAAAAAGAGAAGAGCAGCCTTTGTGCTTTATTAGATATGGACAACAAAAGAGGTGAGCAGGCGTTTGAACCCTGACATAAAAGCCTCAATCAAAATCGAGAGGGTGTACTACGAGGGGGAAAACGGTCCAAAAGTCGCACTCGGAGGAGAAACTGCGAGGAAAAGAGATGTCAAAGCGTTTTGTGGTGACAGAGCTCCCGTTACGAGGGAACAGCCCGGGGAGCTGAAACGTAATCGGAAATGAAACTGGATCCTATTGTGCTTCTAGACTTTACATACTCACACACATATAGGAGATATATATATATATATATATATATATATATATATATATATATATACAGTATATAAATATAACGTAATGTGAGAGAGGTCCAAACAGTCTCATGGCTCAGGGTTGTGTTACGTCTTGTTTATGGAGCTGCGGGTGTCGGAATCCCACATGCTCTCGGTGATACCGATCGCAGGATCCTTCTGAACTAAACAGAGTCCCTGACTGAGAGGACGTGAGAAAAACGTGTTTATGAAGTACGCGTGCGGCTGCATGTTATGGTATAGTGGTTCTCAAAAAAATGGATGTCGATTCAGAATTGTGTTGATTTTATATTAGATCATTTTTTTAATACAGCACAGAAGTTGGTGGTGACGATTTGCTCACTGCTGCTCTGATAGTGTGCACCGTGATGTTTCCATGTGATTGGCTGATTGGATAATTGCATGATTCAACAGGTGTACAGGTGTGTTATGGCATACTGTATGCATATACACACATTTGTGTTTTTTCCCCCATTATTTTTCATTCCCTCTCTGAATGTATCTGAGCCGTGCGTTTATTTTTTTCCTGGCCTTGTTTACATATTATCTTGGTATTGTTTATATTGTTATAAGCAATTAAGCATGCACGGACGTGTGTGTGGGTGTGTGTTTGTTGTGTGTGAGCAAGCAAGATCCTGCACACACATGCACATTGGTTAGAGTGTGTGCATGGGCATGCATGTGCAGGCACACGCACTTACACACTTACACACTTGCACACTTACTTACGCAATCTCTCTGACACACACACATACACGCACACAAATGTGGTAAGAGAAGGGTCCTCTCATCCTGTCACACAGTAAACTGTTGCTTTCCCATGAGCGCCCTCGTGTTCCTGTTGTCGTCCAGCACCGAACACACTGGGAAACATCCCGGCCCCTATTGTCCCGGGGGTCAAAGGTCACAGGATGCCCCTAAAGTACTCAATGAGCGAGGTGAGAGGTGGGATGCAAGTCACGATAAAGAGGCCTGTCCAACCCCCCAATGAAAGAAAGAAACACATTAAAATGTATTCTTTCTCTCTCGTCCATGTCGCCACCCCCTTTTCTCTCTCTCTCTCTCTCTCTCTCTCTCTCTCTTTCTTCATTCATTATCAGACGCTGCTCATTCGAAAGGCTGATAGAGGTGGGGGTCGCCGAGAGAGAGGACACACACACATTTAAAAAAAGAAGAAGAAGGAGAAGTAGAAGAAATGGAGGTGGTCCTTCTCTCACATACAATAGCTCGACTCAGCAATTCAGCATCAACTTCCTGCCCGGAGCTGGACAATCCTACACGGCTCTTTTGCCCCCTCTCCCCTCCCCTGCTGCTCGGACGTCTTTATTATGAGCTGCACAGCAGTGAAAGACATGGACATCAGCTTTCCCACAGATGGACGGGAGCAGCCAGGGCAGTGCATTAATACTGAGTGCAGCAGAGAGGAAAGGGCTGATGGATCAATCCCCCAGCTTGTCGCTTTGGAGTTTTGATGGCACACTCGTATGACAAGTGACTACTGGTTGACAAAATTAGGGCAAAAAGGGGAAGGGTTACTTTTGGTAATTTTTCCCATTTCTTGTTCCTGCGATAACAAGTGGATATGTATCACAGATACATAACTTATCACTGTGAGGGTTTAATCGATCTAGATATTGATGTTATAGATATTAACTGTTAATGTATCACACACTACACAGGTATACACTGGAGGTCAAAAGTAAATAGCTGGACATATAACAGACTTGCAGACTTGCACCGAAAATCTGTTCTGTAAATCTCTAACTCAAACCAGTTCTTCCGTGAGGTAGCATGCGCTTTAGGACACTGTGTTACTGTCGTCTGTATACATGAACTAAACAACTCTTGTTCTGAACAATGAAACGTCATAGAGGCTGCCATCTTGGACAAACCGAATTACTTTGTGTAAATAACACGGTTTGATAAAGTCACGCTCCTTATGCTGGTATAGAGGCGTAAATCTTGGACAATAAAACTATTTTTCCTCAGAAAATTTGAGATTATTAGAGCTCCGCCCCTTATACAGACCACAGGAGCGTTATAAAGGCAGGAATTTTGTTCAGTAAAAATCATTTTTCCTTAGCACACTCTGATAAAGTTCTTCCCTTTATACTGAACTCTGGAACTCTGTAGAATAAGAGATTTTCTATAAAATAAGAGTTTTGTCAAAACTAGTAGGATAAAACATCCTGTTGATCACCTGACTTGCGGAATATTCCAAATATTTCACAGGGTGAACATGTTCAGGTCACAGGGTCGACTGAACGATCCGAAACGTCATTTTAACATCTCAGCTATAACAGATGACAGTTTCAGGTGTGAGATCTTAAACCCATTCACACTGTCTTTTTAGTTCACTTAACTTTAGTCATGTTTAAAGTCATTTTAAAAACAAAAATACACCTTTATATACTTTAGCTTTTAGTAAGTGGCATATCAGTGCAAAACTAATGGCACCTCAAACTCTGAACCTTGTGCATTTATTTTGAGCGTCGCTCCCTGTGTAGCTTTTAACATCAGGTAATTATTTTGTTAAGCTTTTGCCCCTGTCTGCCTCAATAACATCGATTTCCGTGCCGTTACACGCCTTTCTAATGATAATAAGAGTAAATGACACAGTCCATCAGCACAGAGGGCAAAATCATTGTGTTGTTCCCCCCCTCGAATGACCTGAAGTGGCAGAAGGGGGAAAACTTATTGTGAAGCAAATAAGTGAGATTCTTTCCTCTTGGCTCTGACCGCGAGGAATCCCACATGTGGTCGAGCGACAGAGCTCTCGGCTTCTCTGCTTCTCGTTCTCAGGCGTTAAAAAAAGAGCCCACGCCATCCTCTCGTACTGATCGCTCCACTCGCCAAAAACACTCTGCAGAGGCTCAGGAAATCGAACACAGGGAGGAACCGAACTCTATAAACATGAGGCACGAGCAGACTCTAAAGACGGTGACGTCAGAGAGGAAGCGGGCGGTTTTATGGGATTCCCTCGTTTTAGAAGCACAAATAAGTAATGAGTCTTAATCTTTAACAACAAGAGAAAAAGATGGGTTTGTATTCAAAAACAAACACATTTCAGACACTCAGTGATTTACTCACTCATATCATTATAGATCATGTAATATGTATTTATTATTATTATTTTTTTTTTTCTTTAATTAATCACTGAAAACATGCCTGAAAACATGTTTGGTACAGACCACAAGTCACATGATCAACAAGAAGTCGCAGCGTCTGAATTTCCAGATGATCGACTAAGAAGAAGGAAAATCTCTTGTTCTTTTTTTCCTTTAAAAATAAAAATTACATTTCAAGTCTTTTTTATGTCTTTGGTCCATTAGCACCAACGGATGGATAACCAGGTTTGTTTAATTAAAAGATAAAACAAAGCTCATCCCTGGAACTCATTGCAATTCAGTTCAAAATGCAGCTTTGTAATTTTTATAAAATGGGACACAGGTAAAGGGTTGTGTTTGTAGATTTGTTTAAGGCTAACTTGCCCACTTGTTTAGATTGTACCCATTAGTTATTCAAGCTAGCTGTGTAAGCTGTGCGGTTGGGTTACTTCAGCTAGCTAGATATCTTCTTCCTCTGAACACAACAGGACATATTTATATTTAGGCTCTTCCTTAAGATGTCCCTCAACGTCCTCATATTTACATTTCTGATGAGACCATGGTTTAAACCAATGCTTATGAAATGAGTAGGAAGTGAGCTGAGTATTAGCTTTAAAGGGAAAAAAGGCATTAAACAAGTGTGATAAAATTTCAACTGAACTGAAACATGAGCAAGTGAAGTGAAGCTGTGCCTCACACCTCGTGCCTCATGCCTCATGCCTCGCTCTCCTCCTGACACCATTTCTGTCTGTTACGCGTCCCTTAGGCTCATCTCTGGACTGTTTCATCGGTGTTGTTTTAGGGCAGGACGACTGCTGGATCCTCCAGACGGGGGATTTTTCTGTGGAAGAGAAGCTGGGGTTGTTCCCACTCTGAGACATGATGAGGTTCTTCCTGAAGCAGTGACAAGATCTCTGATAAGTTGAGGCGTAGAGGCGTAGTGCTGGAGGCTCTGGGGCTTGTGCTGAAGTAGAGATAACACTGGTGAAACAAAGCTCGGCGTGATTATTATATGGAGATGAAATGCGATGGCTCTGCGCGGGCTTCCGCATGCAGCCGCTCCGGTTTCACAAGGCTGACTGAAATGGAGGCATGCGGAGAACAATGAACAGAGCTTGAGTTTCAGCTGCACAATCTCACTGGCGGCTTAACCTTCACCCTATCTCGCCCCCGTGGTTTCAGATTGTAATCGTGCAAGGTGTGTGTGTGTGTGTGTGTGTGTGTGTTTGTATAAGGACAGCTGGAAATGGTTTGCAAGGCAACGCTGGGGTTCTGACTTTTCCTTCAGAACAGGATCTGGTCTCTATGTAA
This sequence comes from Bagroides melapterus, assembly GCA_028566695.1. Lineage (NCBI taxonomy): Eukaryota > Metazoa > Chordata > Actinopteri > Siluriformes > Bagridae > Bagroides > Bagroides melapterus. The sequence continues at coordinate 1,218,816 of JAOTRN010000035.1, forward strand.
GTGTTAGTTTCAGGCGTTGATTAACGTTGCGTAAGTCACACCCCAAGCGAGTCCTCGAGCCGAATCAAAAACACGCAGGTCAATTCGTTCAAGCTGCGAGAACGGGACAGCGTGGCCAGATCATACGACGCGTGCAGATTGAATGTTCCCACCATTCTCGCACGATGCCGTCATGTCCCGGTGCGTTCCTCATCGACGTGGCCAGCGAGGATCTGTCTCCCTCCGTCCCACCGTCTCTGTCTCTGTCTCATATTTTTTTCCTGAGGTTTTTTTACGAGCGTATAAATCAGAGCAGGGCCAAAGAACAGAAAAACACAGGATTAGAATTCCACTTTCGGCCTGTCTTCGGGAGTCCAGCTGCACTCACTGTGTTTGTTTAACACAGCTGTGAGAGAATGAGAGAATGACAGAGAGAGAGCGAGAGAGAGAGAGAGGTGGACCAGCGTTATGCAGAGAAGGCATGTTTTGCTTGGCGAGCTCCGAGTCCTTTCTCAGGGTGATCATTGTGCAGTGGAGCGCAACAGAACCCCTCTGCTTAAGATAATCCGGAGGCCCTCGAATACAACAACAAGACTCCAGAAAAGCCACCAAGAGTTATTACTGCACACATCACTTCCTGATTCAACACACTTTACATAACTGCGCAGAAAAACCACCTCAGACATACACCCCACTACCCCACTCCCAAAATATGGGCCTTACCTCCCATCGTCAGCCGTGATGTTTGGCGTCCACAGTCTTCGCTTGCATTTCGTTCCACATTTGAACACTGAGACTCAAAATGTTCCAGTGTCATGTTCACATCAGCTTCATAGACACTTTAGTATCTTGTTTACGAACATTATAACGGTCGTATCGTCTTAAATACTCGAAACATTTTTTTTCTAACACGAGGTGTAGCAGTTGCTTCTCAGTCGGTGATGATTTATGTGTAACATGACACCACGTTAAAGCAGAATATGCTGGTGAAAGAAAAAAATGACACAAAATGCACAAACTAATTTAAAAGATATTTTTTCTTATCCATCATCAGCACCTGTTAGCCCCACCCCTTCACAATGGTGTAGTATAGTGTGCAAGTATGCAAATTGGGACATACGTTCTATCTAGGCTCCACCCCTTCCCCTGGGATAATGGTGTTGGATCCTGGAGACCGTCCAATAAACTTGATAGCATCCTTATAGAAAAAGTTACCTCAGTGTCCGACCAATCAGGATGAAGAATCATCAGAGCCCCAGGGACAAAACCGCAATAACACTCGACGGCTCTCATGCACAGCTCCAAATACCACAGACAAAGCTGAGGTGTGAGCATGAGTGTGGAATGAAAGGTCGTGTCAGGTTTCACCCGACAGGCGTCATGTTTGGTGAAGCTGGCAAAAAAAAAAAACCAGGAGGTCTGGAACGCTCGACGGCGGCGGTACAGCTCCGTCTCATTGTTCTGTCGGAGGACGGAGTGAGAATGCAGAGTGACTGGATTGACATGTTCGTTTACCGCATCTGTCACTGACACCGGTCAATGTGCCTAAGTGTGTGTGTGTGTGTGTGTGTGTGTGTGTGTGTGTGTGTTACCAGTAAAGCAGGACAACGTCCAGGCAAGTGAAGCCTGACTGATGTGTAGATGTTTTGCAGCCAAAGAGGTATTAACCCAAATCTCACTTGCTTTTTCAGATGTTTACTAAAGACGCACACAAAAAAAACACAAAACCTGAGGTAATTAACGCTTTTTTAGCGTACACAAATCCGGCTGCACTTTCTTAACGTAAACACTTTCAGTCTTGTGGGTGTTTTCTTTTCCCAGACAGTCTGCTAATAGATAAACACAAAAAAAAGCTATGTCGTATTGCTGTATAAACAACAACTATAAGTCAAAAAATGTCACAAATCTTTCAGCAAAAAACGAAGCAGATCAAACCATTTTGCACAATTAGGGGAGCTCCAAGGGCAGTTTAGACTAATTACAACACAATACAAACTTCCACATTTTTAAGAAAATTGATCTCAGATAGTTTAATCCTCCACGTCAACAAATTACTAATCCCTCCTGGATCTTGGTCAGCTTCCTTGTTTTTTCCCGTCTTTGGCAGCAGGACTGTCCGGAATATCAGGTTAGAGGTTTGCTTAAAGTAGAGCGAGAGAACAAGTGATGTACAACTTGTTTAAAAAGACACGGTGAACAAAATTTTAAGAAGAGTTTCAAAAATGTTGAAACTTTTCGGCAGTTTTGTTTCAGCAAAACATTAAGAACGCTAAAAGAAAAAGTTGCTAACGTATGCTTGTTAGCTGAGGTGGAGCTACAGTGAGAAAATATAATGTATGTTTTTTTTTGGTTGTTTTTTTAGGTTAGGGCTGTAGCTTTCACAAAAGAAAGAGGACAGTGGTATCAGGAAGCGTTAGCATTAACATGAGCTCAAGTTGCTATGAATTGAACTGAAAGTGTAGACTGGAGGTGAGCGTGTCTCAGTGCTCAGTGCTCGCTGAATTGAGCCGCTCTGGAGAATTTCTCTACACTCTCGCAGATACAGCTCTGTGCTCTGACCTCGGCCGGTGTCACACTCTCTTTTTTTCAACGGCAAAATGTTTGATCAGGTTATTTATCTTATAAGAGGACACTGAAGTTCCTCTGTATTGGTATTTCCACAGAAATGTGGACAGAATATGCTGGGAAAAAAGTGTTTTTTGGGCTTTTCCTTGTCAGTGTTCAGATATTTTAGAATAGAGAGAGAGAGAGAGAGAGAGAGAGAGAGAGAATGAGTGAGAGAGAGAAAAAGGAAGGAAACAGCTTGGGGTAAGGTTGAGTCCTCCGTCCTCCGTCTCCCCCCTCGTGAGCCGAGCAGCTGCAGGGTCGAGTGTGCTCCCAGGAGCCGAGCGCTCCTCCTGCCTGAAAAAAAGGTCGTGTTGTGTGTGTTTTTTTTTAAGGGTCTGACGCTGAACACGTCGAGGCATAAAACTTGATGGTTTCCAGACCTGCTGCTTTACCGAGAAGTTCTGGAGGGATCGTATATAATGCTGAGAGAGACAGACAGAGACATGTGCACTAAACCTGGACTCAAACCTGTTCCATCTTTCTCAAATTCAGCAGCCTGAGAGACTGACAGACTGACAGATGCACAGTGAACGACAGAAAACAATAAGGAAGGAGCGTTATGGGAACAGCGCTTTGCTAGCATTGCATTTCCCAAGGCCAGGAAAGGGAGGAAATACACTAGCTTCATCTCCCTGACCTCTCTGACTCCTAAACTACCCCCCACCCCCACCCCAGACCACCCCCACCCTCAA
>JAOTRN010000035.1:1316603-1337845 GCA_028566695.1 Bagroides melapterus
GTTCTCTTTAGGAGTGATGAGGATGGACAGGATTAGGAAGGAGCACATCAGAGGGACAGATCAGGTTGTGTGTTTTGGGGTCGAGGTCAGAGAGACTAGATTGAGATGTTTGGACACAGGGAGGAGAGAGAGGAGTTATATTGTAGAAGGATGTTGGAGATGGAGCTGCAGGTAAGAGGTCAAGAGGAAGGTCGAAGACGAGATATGTGGATGTGTTAAAAGAGGAGAGGAGAAGTTCATTGGTGTGAGAGTAGAGGATGATGAGGATAGAGTTAGATGGAAACTGATGATTCCCTAATGGGAGAAGCTGAATGTTGAAGTAGAACATCAGACTGCAGTGTGTGTGTGTGTGTGTGTGTGTGTAGATGTTCGTGCTTGCTGCAAAAACATAGAGTAGAAATAATACTGAACACCTCATACTAAAACATGGATCCCAATCAGCTGTTAATTGTGTAACAATAATAATAATAATAATAATAATAATATTCTCAGGATGAATGAGATTAAAGGCACGTTATGGACTACACACACCTCCTTGCTTGCGTGGTTTCCTAACACTGCAGCTCCCAGCTTTCCTTGCTTCACATACTGTCCATTAACACTGCAAAGACACACGTTATGGTACAAACGCTTCTTTTTCTGCTTTAGTTGTTACATGATTTAAAAAAAAACAAGGCAGGTTTATTAAATTCAATATGCAGCGTTTAAAGATAGAAGACGAACAGATATTATGGAGCTGTTTAAGGAACTAAAGAAACATTTTACACAATGGAAATTTCCAAACACGGACACAGAACATGTGAAACCAGCTTCATTAACTGATACTGAACACACACCACATCAACGATGATGATGATGAAACATATCACTCACTATCTGTAAGCGTGAACGGCCGTGGCGAAGAGCACAGCAGGCGACCCGGTAGGAGGAACGGCTTTCTGAGGAGGTGGACCTGTAAAACATTCAGCTAAATGAATATCAAGCTTCTGCTTTAAAGAGACAGACATCACAATAAATATGAAATATTGTGTTTTATATATATATATATATTCAGTGCTTGTACTCGTAAGGTAGAACACCAAACGACTGACTATCTGAATACAGCTTTAAGTGAACACTCCATGAGATTTGACTCCCTTTTGTTGTGAGACACTTGACCTGTCTGAACTACGAACACTGTTCTCTTTCTCTTATCAGTATTTTTATATTGGAAGTTGAACCAACACTACAACCGACTCTTCTCTCTGCCACATTTGTTCCTCTTTTTCTATTTATAGAGAGCCTTTGCCTAATTAAAAAAAAAAAAAAAAAAAGAAAGAAAACAGAACGTACTGAAAAGCAGAGCCTTCAATAGTGATTGTTTTTTATTTTAAAGAATCAAATTTTATGTTGCAGTAAACTTTATTATCAAACGTGTCGCAGTCGTGTGAGAGTGAACTGTATTCCTCATCCAAACACAGCTCTAAACATAAACTTACACACTGCTACAGCTTGGCTGTGTAATGTGCCTCTTTAAATTCCTTCCTTTATTTGTTTTTTTTAAAAGACTTTTTCTCCATTTACATCTTTCACAGTTTAATGTAAATGTTAAACTTCACCAGGTTTCAGGTCCTCAGAGCCGAGAGCATACCTGAGCTTTTACGAGGCTGTTTGGGGGCCGTGTACTGGAACGACTCGTTGGCCTGGCTGGATGTCTGGTCCATGCTGAACAGAGAAGCTAATTTCGCCCTGTGATCACAATGAGAGAGACAGAGAGAGAGAGAGAGAGAGAGAGAGAGAGACAGAGAGAGAGACAGAGAGAGAGACAGAGAGAGAGAGAGAGAGAGAGAGAGAGAGAGAGAGATTTAACAGTAACTCCAGCACTTTTCCAGGTTCATCTGGCCTACATGAAGCCCTTCATGCTTTGTTTCCTGGATTAAACATGGCCCCTGTAGCAGCGAGCATGTGAGTGGCATTAACGCAGATCTCGCACAGGAACTCACTCATACTTCAATAAACATCACTGAGCCGTCAGAATTAATGAGCTGTAAATGAGAAGCTACATCATATTTCATACTGCTGTAAGAGACTCTACTGTATCAGGATGTTGGTTTGGACAGCTGAGACGGTCTGAAACATGCCTTATCTTCAAGTTTTAATTATTTCATCACGTTGTTTATGGTTATAAACTACCATAACTTGTTACACTCACAGTGTAGACTGTTCGATTATGAAGCCTAGAATATATCCAGTAAGCACCTATGATCATTTAAGGGGAGTATAAAAAAAAAAGCTGTCATGATGTTATAGGAAATGAATCAATGATGGTGTAAGTGTGAAGAAGAGGAGCTACTGTCACACTCAAATGAATTCAAGAACAACAAATCAGACGTTTTTAATCCGAGTTCACATTATAGCCGCTCTAAGCAGCAGTTATGTGTCCAGGCTAAAAACCAAAGGCAGGGGCGCGGTCTGACCTGAGGTCACGTGACCGGTCATGTGAAACGTCATTAACATGAAATGAAAGGGGAAAAGGACTGATTAAACAACACACACACACACACACACACACACACTGACATGAAATTAACCGGAAATAAAAATAAAAATAAAAGCATTGAACTTTTAATCCATTTTACCTACACAGCTTTTAAGCTTAGCTTGCAGGCTGGTTTGCAATCAGAAATTGCTAGCAAAATCCTGAATAAAAACACAATTCTTTTGCCAGACGTTTCCTTCTGCCTTTTCGCTAGCAGTAGTTAGCTTTCTTTCGTGCATGAATAAATCAGTCACAACTCACCCTCCTGTAGGAGACATGAAATCTCCGTCTTCATCGTCAGCAGCAAACATGTCTCCGTTTCAGTGCTGTAAACACCAAGACAACCGTAATATACGCATTTATTCAGAAAAATACTTCATAAAAAAAGAATACAGCTTAAATAGCGTGATCAGACTCAACACTGGATATGAAACATCGGAGCTAAACTTCGCTTCAACTTCCGGTTTCCACTGATCAGCTGACCTCCCACCTGACGCCAAGTAACACGGTTTGTGTGCGCGTATATTACTAGTTTTACTGTAGTCACATCACGAACTACAGTGTATATAGTTTGACCCTAAAAAAACAGTATTTAAAGCTGCAGATTCCATCATATGCAGTTCTCCGAAAACAACAAATCATTTATTAATAAGAAAAAATATGTTTCTGTCTTTGTATTTTCTTTAATGTCAATTAACACACAAAAAAATCAGTAAGTAAGGAAAAAACTTTTTTCATCATTTTGTGACGTTACCGTGTAATTACCGTAAAGACATAAATACAAACACGCAGTCAGTGTGAAGGTCTGCGCGTGCATGGGACCTTCACAAACCTAAAGTTTAGTTTCCTTTTTGTTTTGTCAGTCAGCTCTTTTTTTTTTTATAAAGCTTTTTTCTATGACAGATTATGTGCCACGTGTAGAATACAATTAATGTGTGTTATTTATCCCATTTTCTAGTTTATTTCTATACGTTGGCGTAACATGTTCGCGGTTGCTAGGCAACCGAACTTTTGTTGTAACTTTAAAACAAGTTAACTAAATCGGTATAAATGACTTTTCTCTGTGTTTTTCTGTTTATATCACGTATTATGATTTAAGGTAAGTTCCAATTATTAGTGCGTTAGTAAAATGACAGTTGTTCTGATTTGTGTTTTTCTTTTATAAGCATAAATCTATAACGATCATCAAAGTATCAAAAGAATTGCCATATGATATGACTGACAAATTATTTAAGACTTATTAGAAGAATTATTACTGTGTATTACTATGTTTACTATATAAGTAAAGATTGCTTGTGTCAAGAAATATTAAGAAATAATGAAGGATGTGGTGATGTAAAAGAAAGTTGATTGTTTTCTCTTTATTCCTTTCTGCCAAACAATGACATTTTCCCTCTATACTTTATAAACACTTTAGAATTTTTATCTCTTTATAGCTACATAGACTGTTGTTAAACATCCACAAAACATCTGCATGTACTGCATACTTTCTTTAATCCTTCCTTTAATCCAGCATGTACTGTATACTTCCTTTAATCCCTTCCGGCAGTATGGGGAACCCCGGTGCTGATGTTCAGATGGATGAGGTTCACTGTTTATGGGCTCTGTGTCCACATCCGTGCTGCTGGGAGGCTGAGCAGCGCATCACTAATGGCATTTACCGCCATGCAGTCCGAGTGCCTGCTCCTAAACGTCGCTCTAATCCTGAAGGTGAAGTGCACTCACTCAGCTTTAAAATCATTTTAGTCTTACGAACTCCAGAGTTAAAAATTATAATCTCTTAGTTTAAAATTGTTGCTAAAATGATAATAATGCTACAGTGTCAACATTTATTTAGAAAACCTTGATTCACATTAATGTCATGCAGTATATACATCTACTTTATTCGTTTCAAACTTCTATTCAGATTATTCTGGCCCAGAAATAATCTCTGCCAATGTGCAGCTGAAAACTGATGTGTAGCTGATGTGTAGCTGTTGTGTAGCCTAATCGGGTTTGCATTACTTAAAAGGCGTCTATTACAAATTGAAAAAAAAACCTAACGGACGCTTAAATGGGGCACAGACCAGGTATAGATTTTTATAAAATTGAAAAGTAATAAATGACAATCTGCTTTAAATTAGAAATTTCCAGTCTCTAGCATTTCATCTTTAAACACTGAAAATAAAGACATCTTGAATATTTCTAGGCATATTTTAATATTTTTCTAGAAATGAATGCTTAAAGTGACTAAAATGATCTAAAAAAAAAAAAAAAGAAGAAGAAGAAATGGTAGTTATATTTGACTGGATTCATGATATTTGAGCTTGTTTAAGATCTTTTTTTCAGTGAATGCATGAAGTATGAGGTTTTGAGTACAATCAGATCTTGATGCACTTGTAGGTGTATTTGTGTCGAATTTATGTAGAATTTAATGCCTTCGTCCCTTCTGTGTAAATCATGTGGATCAGCTGCTTATGGATCTACAGCAACATGTTTAATTTCCTTTCCTAGTTTCTTCTGTTTCCAGGAAAAAGCAGGTTTGCATTTTCTTTTGACTTCAAAAGAAATGATCCAACATCCAAAATCAAATCAAAGCCTTTTCTGTAGCTGTTTGAGGAAACGTCTCTTCGTCTGCAGAAACCTTGCCGTCTCTGAAGCTGGTGGATGTTTCCGACTGGACAGGAACGAGGACTGTGAGTTCAGTCAGAACGTCTCTGACAGGAAGAATTCCTCCTCCACACGGAGACACTGCACCGAGGCTGAAAACGTGAGCATCAGATATCCACTATTATCTGACCGTGTGTAATTAATCCTGAAATCTAATTACTGATTCATTGTAATGACTGATTAATGTGATGATTCCAACTACGTTGTAATTATTCATGCAGATGTGAATTATCAGTCAAATTGACTCTTATTATTCAGTGCTGCTCATCGTTTTCTCAGGCAAACATCACTGTATACATGTTTTGTTTTATTTTTTCATTTCTTCAACCTGGCTGTTATGTTATAACCTATTATATTTGTCAGAAAAGGGAAAAACAACGTGAGCTGCTGCTTCAGTCAGTATTTTCTAGGCCATAGTTTTTTGGGGGCTTAAAATAATTGTGTTTAACGTCAGTGGTCTATTAGAGACGATTGAAAAATATCTAAATGGTGCTCTTTCTATATGCAGAAAAAATCCATCTTTCCCAGCGATCACGTCAGCAGCAGCTAAATTCCATTCCAGAGGAAGCATCAACAGAGACCAGGGTGTAAGTGTAGGTCAGAGGTTCTGCTTTGAATATCTGCTGTGTGGATTCAGAGTTATTTATCAGCATTGAGTGCTCAGGTGTTTGTTTTTATATATAAAGGATAACGCAGCTCACATCAGCCCTCTGATTGGTTCACCTTTGGGATCAGGATCATTAGTGCTGTGGGTCCGGAATCCTCACTACGTCCCTCAGTGTCTTAAGAGGTATCCAAACCACCACGCCTCCTTCATTGTGACTGACAGACACAGAGACCACACCTCCTTTATTTTGAATGACAGACACAAAGGCCACCCCTCCTTTATTTTTAATGACAGACACAAAGGCCACACCTCCTTTATTTTGAATGACAGACGTAGAGGCCACGCCTCCTGACACATACAGGTTACACCTAGTGACCTTCATCAGCTTCTGTTCTTTTACCATCAGCTCAAAATCTCCACATTGTTCTGTGACGGAGTTAATCTGCCTCCCTCAGACACCGAGCACATCTAAAGCAGTGAGTAAAAGTCATCTCTAATATGTCACTCTGTCGTCACACCATCCAAACTTACACGTGTTCTTCCTCTCAATCAGAACCGCAAAAGAACCACGAAGACGGTGCGGTTCCAGCTCACCAGTTCACCCCTGACCTTTCACCCCAGTCAGCAGGCAGAGTCAGTCTCACCTGGTCAGCTGAAGGCAGGTACAGGAGACGGCCTGCAAACATCAGCAGTCGTAGATGATCCCGAAGACCTGAGACACCCGAGTACGTTCCTCGTGAAGAGCAAACCTGCTGTTTTTCACAGTGTGAGTGAGAGGAGGGTCAGGAGAGCGAGCCGGGACGCACCAGCTTCACTTTACAAACTGGACAGCAAGGTGAAAGACACGTCTACATGTTCTCCCACTCAGAGACGTCCATTTAGAGCAAAACAGAGCATTTACAGCACTGGACTTAATACAAACGTATTCCATACTATAAATAGATAAAAAGTATGTCATGTCCTTATTTAATACATAAAAAATGTCTCCTAGTGAGTCTTTTGTGATTTGTGCAGACAGGTGAGGAGGATGTGGACTGGGACAGTCTGAGGGGACAGCCGTACCTCTGGAAGAAGTATAACTTCCGTCCTGAGCATGTCAGTCCACCAGGGGGCGCCAGAGGAGCTCAGGGTTCTGTCGGCTCGTCTCCTGTTTCAAAACCGAGCTCGGATCGAACGCTTCACAACCCACAGTGTGCAGGTGAGTGAAACTTGCTACTATTAACATGTAAGTGGGCGTGGCCAATGTGTCTGTCTGATAGCCGACGCCTCCTTTATTGTGACAGACATCCGACTGCAATCAGGACACACACCTATAATACGTATCTAAATATAGTGTGTATTTAATGAGACTGTGAAGTTGATGGATGAAGGTGTGTGTGTGTGTGTGTGTGTGTGTGATCAGCTCCTGCAGCATGGCCGTGTGTGAAGAGGACGCTGTGTTCTGGTCGATACACTCATCCAGTGCTCTCTCACAAGAGGCAGTTGCGAAGAGCCAGGTCAGAACTGGACATGACCATCCGCAGCATTTCTGCTGTAACTGAACACAATCAGCTACACAGAGTAAGAGCAGATACACACACACACACACACACACACACACACACACATTCCTGCATGTACACACTCACACACTCATCCATATCTACAAAAACAGCTTTTAATCATCACTTTAATAGAAAGCACTTTCTCTCAGTTAAGGGTCTATATACACTCCATTTGATCTCTCTCTCTCTCACACACACACACACACACACACACACACACACACACATACACACACACACACACACACACTTAGTGTAAATGCGCAAAGACAATACACATGCCTACACACAATACAGTGTGTGTGTGTGTGTGTGTGTGTGTGGGAAGGGGGCGCCTGCAGTGTAATCTTCAGGAAATCTTTTTATTGTGCACATGTTCACAGTTAACACAGTTCACAGCTTTTCATATGAGGAATGTTTCTCTGAGAGCACAGAGTGGAGCTTGTCTTTGAGTACCGGTTGTGTGTGTGACATTTCTTTAGCCTTTGTGTGTCTGTGTGTGTTTCTGTATGATTGGCATGCATGCATGTGTGTGTGTGTGTGTGTGTGTGCAGATGTTGGACACAGATGAGAGGTGTGAGACAGACGGGGGCAGTAAAGGCACCTTTGCTCCACTGAACTCTGAGTTTTACGGCCGGGGCTCCACCCACAGGCTGTACGGTGAGACGCATGGAGGGGTCAAAGGGCACGAGGTGGATACATGGGATTGTTTTGATTTTGGTCTTCCTGCTGTCCACAGCTGGACTTCTAAAGTTAAAAAGCGAATAATTTCAGTAAAGCAACATGTAGGCTCTGTGAGGAGATTTACAACATACTGAATTTATAGTGTGACTGTCAGTGTGAAAGTAAGTGACTGTGTCTGTCTGTCTGTCTGTCTCTGCTTTTGTCTGTCCGTCTCTCTGTCTGTCTTTGTCTGTCTGTCTCTGGTTTTGTCTGTCTGTCTCTCTGTCTCTCTGTCTGTCTGTCTGTCTGTCTGTCTCTGCTTTTGTCTGTCTGTCTCTCTGTCTGTCTTTGTCTGTGTCTATCTTCCTCTCTCTGCCATTGTGTGTCTATCTGTCTGTGTGTCTGTCACTTTGTCTCTGTCTGTCTGTCCGTCTGTCTGTCTCTTTTGTCTCTGCCTTTGTTTGTCTGACTTTGTTTGTGTCTATCTGCCTCTCTCTGCCTTTCTCTTTGGTTCTCTCTCTCTCCCTCTCTCTCACTCTCTATCCCTCTGTATTTCTATTTGGCTGTCTGTTTGTCTTCCTTTGTGTCTGTCTGTCTCTCTCTATCTCTCTGCTTTATTTCTGTCTGTCTGTCTGTCTGTCTGTCTCTCTGTAGAGAACTCTAATCCCAATCCTGACACCAGCCGTGATCTGAGAATCATCACTGGAGCGATGGAGCCCTGGGGAGGAAGAAGCTCTACAGAACATCTCTGTACTTCCATACCAAGCCTCAGCTAGCTGGAACTCACACACACACACACACACACACACACACACACACACACAGAGACACACACACAGATACACACAGATACACACACACAGAGATACACGTCAGTGTCAGTCTGCATATATTTGCGTGTTATGAGCAGTGAGCTGAATCATAAACATCTACACTGAAGAGATTTGACAGATGTGTAATCACAGAGCAGAGCAAATCACGAGAAATATCAAATAACTGTAACGTATAAGATGATATTAAATCCTTTCCTGTCTAGATCTTTTCTCCATCAGACTGTGGACAGAGTTGCACGTTCACTGCAGAGTTTGTTGCTTTCACAGCAGGTTCTTTGCTCTTATAAATGCATTACTGATTTTTCCATTTACCTCAAATGTGTGGAGTTGCAAAGCTAATTTTGTGAATCCTGTGAAAAACAACAACCAGAGGTGAAAACTGTGTGTGGAAAAATCAGATGTGGAAATAAATGACTCATAAAAAAAAATCATATGTGAGAAAACAAAACGATTCATCCAGGAGAGAAACATCACAGGTGAAAATGAGTCAAGCTGTTTGGCTCGAGGTTACTGTGGTGGTGAGAAACCTTCATGGTTCAACACCTAGAGGTTCGGAGGAGATTCAGACGGAGATGCTGAGGTCCTGGATGAGCTTGAGGTTGTGCGATTGACCCGAGGTTGAGTTCTAATTAAGAGGAATCATGTTACTCACCTGACCAGGAAAAGTCTATCAGTCCCTCCAGGAGATTTTTCATTTTTCATGAAAAGTTCAAGTTCAGCTCGTAGAAATAAAGCTCCTCTGCGGGGATTCTGGGGATCTCAGGTTGTAGAGCCATGGCTCAGGTACACCCCTCTGGTCATGTCTGGATGGAAATCCTGAGGCAGAACCAAGACATCTCTGGACAGTTTAGATCTGAGAATATCTGGGGATTCCCCCGGAGTAGCTGGCTGACCTTCTCACTCTGATCCCAGGACGTCATGACCCCTCAGGAATGAATAAAAATATATTTCCTACATGAGTCCTATAGCAACACAGATTATAATGAACATGAACGGTAAGTATAGCTGTGTTTTAGTTTGCCTGGTAACACACACACACACACACACACACACACACACACACACACACACGAAGGCACAGCTGTGGCTTCAGTCAGTTCTCACACCCAGCTTCTGTCCCAATGCCAGAGAACCTACAGTCTCTACACACACACACACACATACACACGTATTCTAACCTTGTTTCCATGAGTGCTTAGCTTGAGAGAATTATGCGTGTGTGTGTGAGAGAGAGACCCGAACAGTCCTTCCTCCGTGAGGAGAGATTTCCGAAGCCGATGCCCAAATCTACACACAGCTCTGGGATTTTCACCTCCACCTGCAGAACCCCTCTCTGGCAACAACAACACCGAGGTCTGATGTCAGCCTCAGGAAAGACCACGGAGTGCCGCGCTACGATCGTGGCGACCCTGAGCTGTAATTACACACGCCACATTCTTAACAGTGCACGAACACAGACGAGAGCATCTGCAGAACCACCGACAGGAAAGAAACGCTTTCTTACCAGCAGCAAACGATGACGTACGTGAGATACCGAATAGTTTCCAGTACGTGAGGTCATTTCGTTCGGACCCCTTCCTTTACACTGCTTAGCCAAAGCCAAGCAAACCGGTTGCCGTGGCGACGGACGTCAACCGGAGAGTGCGTCCAAAAGCGAACTTAGAAAGGCTTAGTCTAAAATATAGAACATGTCTTAAAAGGTTCGTGTAAGGAATACAACACCGTGTGTCGTGTTGTCACGGGAAACTAATCAACAGCGGCTTGTTGTGATGAAGTGACGGTGCTGTTACTACCCCGAAGTTGATCGTCCTCATACCACAGAGATACAGAAACAGTTCAGGACGATCATGCTGGACAGCTGATAAAATAATTCAACATGGAGGTTGAAATTTTTTTCTAAAATAGACTTGTTCCTACAGTGTGCAGCCAATCAGAAAACAGTCACTACGGTGGAATTAACAGGTAAAATCCTGGGCCGTTTGTAATGTGCGCAGGTCTCCCGTCTGTGGAATTTGGTCCGATGGCGTCAGTGTGTGTTTGGTCAGGGTTTAAGGTCGGCTGTGCGTTCACACACAGTAAAACGAGACGCCGTTGCTAGCGTAGTGTACACGGTTGCCGGGCAGGAAAGACATCTCTGCAGCGTCTCAGTTCTCCGGTGCGGCAGCTGCTGAATGTCATACACACAGGACAGGGAGGAGTGTGTGTGTGTGTGTGTGTGTGTGTGTGTGTGTGTGTTATGTCTGATCTGGATACGTTTGACACAATTAGAGTTGTCCTGAGCACTGCCGAGGCCCAGGCCTGGGATAAAGCCGTCCTTTGATGGCTGTTGGCTCCGGGGGAAAAAGTGAGCGTCTGCGTGGACAGACTGCCTTAATTCAAGCTAACAAGCAAATGGTTGTGATGAGTGTGATTTGAGTCAACAAATGACCTGATGGCTAGATCACAGTGTTCCAGTGTTTTGAGAGAGAGAGAGTTCATTATCCCTGATCTCAGAACTACTGCTGCTTGCCATCCAGCTTGGCACTGTCTATTTCTGCGTAATGCCGTGTTCGTTAGCGCCACGCGTGTTTGCCGAAACGGATTTGTTTACGCCCTTCTCTTTGCCTGTCCTGGAACTTTAACATTTAGCCAACAGGAGGTGCTCTGTGAGCGAGGCCTACACACCCTCCGCACCACACAGCAGCACCAGTGTAAAGGAACCGACATCCGCACCACGGCTCCAGGGTTTGCTGTGCGCTCCAGGTGCCAGATCAGTAAACGCCGTAAAAGTTCAATCCAGTCGTCAGTCTGATCATCATAGCCGTGTGGTACAGTTGATAAACATCTTCCCTGATTTAACCGTGACTCTGAATCCGTCCTCAACTTGACTTGTTCCTTCAATCTTCACCTCCGTGAGGAATTCTGCATGACCTTTGAACTTTGCAGCATCAGGGTTCAACGAGACTCGGCTGATTCCAGACACACACACACGCTTCTATTTGTAATAGAAGCCAAGTTCTCTAGAAGTTCTCTCTTTCTCCATGAAAGAATCTGTCCATCACATATCCGCTGTTGTCCACACACCGCGCTGATGCAAATCCGGGTGAGTCAGTGGAACACCGATTCCATTAGAGCTCCGAGGGGAAAAAACAAACCACCTCACACACACACTCACACCCAAAGTTCCTGTTTGCTCGCTCTGTGCAAATGTCCGTCATCACAGGTGCGTTCGACCGGATTTTAGCACCCAGGTGTGAACCGGTGTGAGTCCATGTGCATCAGCAGCCCTCAATAAAACACTCACCGTGAACCAGAAGGCAATAAAAACTTTCTGGCACAATCAGAAAAATCTGTACAAAAAAACACACACATCTGTACAAAGCAAAGTTATAACACGGCTCTTACACGACAACAATTCATTTACGTTCCTCATAGGATCCACTTTCACAGTAGTGAATGAACCGGAAAAACGGATTTATCATAAATACGATTTTCCCACTAGGAAGCTGCACATGAACGACCCATCGTGTCATAATTACGACTAAGAAACAGTCCTAAACATTTAAAATTGAAAAAACTACAGAGAACAGTTTGATGGGATTTGGTGCTTTTTTTTTCTAAAAAACTGAAACAGAATGCTGAAATGTTCCTAAAGATTTTTCCCTAAGCTCCGCCTGGAGACTCCTTACAGAAATGTTGTGTAAACGTCTTACAGAAAACGTCACACGTGACAATAATTATGTTTTTCTTCATTAAATAACTGCTTTGTTTCGATTCCGTTTATCAGGTTTAGGAAGATTCGTCATGCAAGTCCCTGTGTATGATCTGTTACCATGGAAACGGTACAGTATTAGAGCGAAGGCGTTAATAAAAACACCTGAAATGAATCAACACCAATTAGATCATTAATCAGAACATTAACATGTCTGCAAATACCGTGCGTGTGTGTGTGTGTGTGTGTGTCGCCCGTTCTGACTTTTCCCTGCTGGTGGAAAGTTTGTCTGGAGCATTAACAATGGCTGGGGTTGAGCCAGACCGTCCGAAATGCCAAACTGCCCCATTCTCCTTCTTCCTCACTCCCAGTCTCTCTGTTTCATCCTCTCTTACTCTAAAACCCTACTCCCTTACACACACACACACACACACACACACACACTGCCCCTCCTTTCACTCTTACACACACATCCTGCTTTTGTGGGTCCGGAATCTGTGGAATTTTGACTGCGGTCACCGCCCATGCCGAATCCTGATACAAGGTGCACCTAAAGAAACGAAGGCTTTTTACCACCCCCTACACACACACACACACACACACACACCTGATGTGCTGGCACTCTAGTCATCACCTCTGTGTGTATATACATATATATTCACCAGGTTAAACTGGATAAGCATCAAGCACCTGCCAGCCAACCTACACCACACACACACACACACACACACACACACACACACACCTGTTCACTTCACTGTGGCCCTCACTCTTCACCTTTCTCTCAGACTCAGACTCGCTCAGCACGACGCTCACAACGCAAATCAGATTTTTTTTCTGGCTACGCTCACCATAAATAAGCCTCCAGATCTGAACTTCCATCAGCATTCCTGCTTTGGGAGATCTTTATGAAGCACAGACCCGTGTCTAAACCTCGTCTATGTTACATACAGCCGTTATTTTTATCGTTCCGGAAGAGAACACTGATGGTTTGCATACACGAATACCGTTTCAGGGCTAAAAAGGGTTCTGAGCTCAATTATCAGGACATACTTTAGCATATTAAAGCCTGCACAGAGATCCTGAATCATGGCTTCAGGAGGATTTTGTTATCTGAAATATAATACAGCGGTTCGTCCGAAGCCACGTTTCTCCTCAAGCTTTCTGAACGAAACAGGCATCTGATGTATCTAAGCACAAGATATCAGACGAATCTGATTACAAGTGAGACGAGTCTGTTTAGACGTGAACTGTTGTCTGTAATCAGATACCTCAGACTCATTACTCATACCTTCTCCATATCCTCATATTTTTGGTGATTAGACACACCACACTAGTGTTTGAGATCACATTCTTTTTATTTTCATTGTGATTAGACACATCAGACCAATCAATTGAGATATGTGATACCTCTGATTCCTTTTATACTTTGATATGAGGCAAATGAGGCAGACTTGTTTTTTTTGTCATTGGACACGACCAAAATTTGGATGCTTCAGAATAAAAATCCCTTTGTGTGTTGATGTCAGAGCGTCGTCTTTCTTCAAGAGGAGAAACATCAGACTCATAATCCTTTCTTTGTAATCAGACACTCACTCTTGATATCAGACACATCAGACTCTCATCAGACTTTGTTCCTGAACTGGTTGTTGGATGTCCAGCCTGACCCCCTGTTTGTAACGCAACAGAAAACACCTTTGAACTCCTTAAGAAATGACAATGGGAACGTTTGGATTTTCCTTGCAAATCATGGGAACCAGTCTTTCCTGGAACGCCGCCCGCCCCTAGGAACGGCTTGGAGGGAGTTCTGCAGCTCGACAGGAAGACCTCCCTGCAGAGGGTGCGTGAGGACAGTGCAGTGTGTGCGCTGAGAATTTGTCAAGAGCCTGTTGAGTTGTTTATGGGGATTTCCTTCTCCATCTGCATCACTGCTTCCTATTACAGAGGAAAGCCATACGGCTGAGCGGGAGAGGGAGCGGGAGTTCCCTCCTCGCTCGTTCTACTATAACACAGGAACGTCTGTAGGGTAGGAGATCCCAGCTCTGGTCACGGAGTTCCTTGCAATTATTTTCCCAGGTCTCAGTCAGAGAAGTTACCTGTCACAACGCTGTCCTCAGATCCACGTTTTATCAGGAATACAATGAATGGAGCAAGAGTAAACCTGTGTTAGTAAAACCCACACCAGCGAAATCTAAAATACACCAATGCAGTAGACAAAATATCGATAGATGAATCAGATCCAGAGTTTCAAAGTAGAATCAGCCTCCGTACCAATACTTATGGTGTTTGATCCGTCTGAATGAAATCATTGTGTTCTCCACCTTGTTGAGGTTCTTTAGTCATCGGAGGACAAGAGAAACCTCAGACTCCCGCTGCCAACGTTGGGTCCTTGTGCAAGGTGCGTAACCCTCCCTGTTCCTTCCCCCATCATGACCACGTTCTACAGAGGGACCATGGAGAACATCCTGAGCAGCTGCATCACTGTCTGGTTTGGGAATCGTACCATCACAGACCACAAGACCCTGCAGTGGATAGTGAGGAGAGCTGAGAAGATCAATGGAGTCTCTCTTCCCACATCACAGACATTTACACCACACACTGCATCTGCAAAGCCAACAGCATCAACCTCACACACACCCCTCACACACACACTCTTCACCCCACACACCCCTCACACTCTTCACAACACACACACACACCCACACACTGTCCACCCCACACACCAGTCACACACACAGTCCACCCTCCCAGACACTGTCCACCCCACACACCCCTCACACACACTGTTCACCCCACACATCCCTCACACACACTCTTTACCCTAGACACCCCTCAAACACACTCTTCACCCCACACACCCCTCAAACACACTCTTCACACTACACACCCCTCACAGACACACTGTTCACCCCACACACCCCTCACACACACTGTTCACCCCACACATCCCTCACACACACTCTTTACCCCACACACCCCTCAAACACACTCTTCACACTACACACCCCTCACAGACACACTGTTCACCCCAAACACCAGTCACACACAGTCCACCCCCCCACAGACACAATGTTCACCCCAAACACCAGTCACACACACAGTCCACCCCCCCACACACACACTGTCCCCTAAACACACCCCTCACACACATTCTTCACCCCCCACACCCCTCACACCCAGATATCGTGTTAATAGCTAATAGTCAGGTATAATGCTCTTTCTGTATTTTGACCTTTCACCTTGAGATGTCATCATCTTAGAAGGATGTGTTGAATATCTGATTGGTCAGGTCAGGTACGTTACAGCTGGCAGAAATATAAAAATACTTTGCCATAGAAACCATTTTCTACATCATCGAGTCCAGATTTATCCGGAAGATAACTCAGCATGGAACGATATAAAGGTTTTGGCATATTAATGTATGTTCACCAGAGTCATCGCCATCTGTCCAGGACTGTCACAGATGCCTCGATTCCAGACATCCATCATCCATTACATCCATTAAATCAGCATTATACTGTAGCACATGTTGCCTCAAGGGCACTGGGACAGACTGCTCTTCAGTCTATTGTGATTACACTCTGACTCGTGAGCAACATGTAAAATAAGATTGGTCACCATCAGGAACCGGTGTGTGAAGGTATCAGTGTGTTTTAAAGGAAAATATCACCAGCTGGAGATTTGGTGCATTTCACAACAGATGAATAAGTGCAATATATCAAGTGAAGGACTGCTTCTTCTTCTTCTTCTTCTTCTTCTTCTACTACTACTACTTAGCACTATGACCGAAGGATCTGTGTGTGTGTGTGTGTGTGTGTGTGTGTAAGACTTCCTTACTCACTTTGCTCACTCTTCTGTGTTCTTATGTCAGAGGGGGCCTGACTCTCTCTCTCTCTCTCTCTCTCTCTCTCTCTCTCCTCTCACTATAAGGTGACCTGCTCCAGCTGTGTTCTTCCATAAAGCTCCACGAGTCACACACTTGCACCGGCTCTCTGCTGATTTAAACTCCAGAGTTCTAACCGGTGACTCAATTCCCAGAGCGAGAGGTGGAACAAAAACAAAACAAAACAAAAAAAAAATCCCTCGGAGTCTGTGGATATCTTGAGTGACTCTTTGAAGCTGCTTTAATCCTGGATTTATCCTTTTTAATCACCTGGAATTTTTGAAATTCTTTTTTCTTCTCCTCCAGGATCTGTCTATCCAGAAGGGTTAGAAACTGTTTTCTCTGTGGAAGGATGCAAGCAGTTGTGTGCAGCCTGCTGCTGTTTGTTCTCTCTGCTGCTGGAGAAGTGAGTACACAAGAACCATTCTGTGATGGTTAAAAACGTCTTGTTCTTGTTTTTTTTTTGTGTAAATGCTTAACATAATTGAGCGCTGGTTGAGGTTTTGATTGAAAATTGCCTATAATTACTTAAGACAAGGAGGTTTTTCACCAGGGATACAAATGATTCTAATGACTGTTTTACTTGGCTAACGTTGTGATATATCAGTTAAAGTGTTGTGAGCACTGTGTATGAGACACAACAACAACGACAACAAAAAAAGTGCAGGAAGGTGTAAGGTCTGTGTGGCATGTATGAAGTTCCCGGGACTGAGTAAGACGTAGTAACGGTCTGGTCATGTGGGGGCGGAGCTTTAAATCAAGCTAGTGGTTTGTTTATATTTTGGGAATGGAGTGAAGTCGCTAGAACAGGTACAAAATAAATACACAACTCCCCCTACATCTCTACTGAAGAGGAATTCACAGACAGTCTCGGTATTTCTACCTCCAGGCAAAGTAGTAGGGTAGATGTTTTAATAAGCCCCTCCCACTTTGGGTTCAAATCCGAATACAGATCTTTTGAGCTGTAAACAGATTCAGATGTAGATCCAGTCTCTGCATAGACTCAACATTATTAATCAATCCTACACTTGAAGGACTGAAATGCCTCTTGACTCCCTTCCCAGAAGATCCCTCACCTGTATGACAGTGCAAGTCTGTCTCATCTGAAAAGCACCCTGTCGATATGTTGACTTCTCTCTGTCTCGCGCCACGCTCAGACATTTTTACTACAAGTGAAAGCATGTTTAGGTCACGGCTCTGCCACTTGATCTCTGCACCGGGAGACTTGAAGCTCGATTCTGTATCCTATACCTCGAAAACCTCTCTCGGAATCACTTAGTTGTTTGATCATCACAGCGACTCACTGCGAGCTGTTCTCTCATCCGTTCCTTCCTCCCCCTGTGATGACCTGCCAGGTGGTGCGAGGCTGTTCAGGGCCATGCTCATGCCCCCTGATGCCCCCCTCGTGTCCGGTGGGAGTGAGCTTGGTGCCGGATGAATGTGGCTGCTGTAAGGTTTGTGCGCAGCAGTTTAATCAGGACTGTGGCCCAGGGAAACCCTGCGATCATATTAAAGGCCTGCGCTGCCACCTAGGGGCCGGAGGAGACCCACAACGAGGCTTGTGCAGAGGTGAGAAGATATCATTGTTCCTATTTTTGTACCTTCAGTTATTTTCTCTGTGAAACAGGACATTTTTCCCAAACAAAGGTTACTCTCAGATATCAGGTTTGTCAAGTGTTCTCTTCCTAAAGGTTCTATGTGGAACCCTGTTGTATTGTGAAATACTCTGTTGTAAGGTTCTGTGTAGGACTTCCAGGAGCATACCGAAGAACGCTTGCTGATGCTAGACTTGACGCTTCCTTAAACCAGATGCTTTTTTGTCTGATTGGTTCAAGCTCCACAAGTTCAACACAAGTTGCACTTAGAACAAAGGCTTTCATTTAGAAGTCTTCAACAGCACATTTCCTTCCGAGTAGAACCTTTTAGAACCCTGTACCTCACATACCATAAAAAAAATTGATATTTTGAAGTGTACCAAAGGTTTCTACTGAATATTGTCAGCGAAGATTTACTGAAGATTTAGCCATGTATATTACACTCAGATTGATTAGCATTGATTAACTTTTGATATTGTTGCTGTATGTGTGGTGTGTGTGTGTGTGTGTGTGTGTGTGTGTGTTCTCTCAGCTGAAGCTCACGGTCGGCCGTGCGAGTTCGCTGGTCGCATGTACCAGCATGGCGAGGATTTCCAGCCGAGCTGTGAGCACCAGTGCAGCTGCATGGATGGTGTGGTGGGCTGCATGCCACTCTGCCCCCACCGCATACCCCTGCCTGCCTGGCATTGCACCAACCCCCGCCTGGAAACGCCGCCAGGCCGCTGCTGCGAGGAGTGGGTGTGTGACAACGACAATCACATCGACGAAGAGTCGCGTGACTCGGCACCTGCACAACCACATAGCAACCACATCGACAAACTACTGCACACTTTCAGCTACATGTCCAGAGCAGGAGACACCTTCCGAGGTGAACATGATTTTATTTGGTGCTCACATTCTAATCCTGTTTGGCTTTTAGTGTTTATCATGCAATAACAATCATTTCTAACTCCTATTGAAGCAAGGTTTTTAAGATCTCATTGTAACTCATCCTTCCTCTGCACTTTTCTGGTCCTGCAGAGTGGACATCGCTGCCCTCGTCCCAAGTTCCGTCCTCCGAATGCATTCCTCAGACCACAGACTGGTCCGAGTGCTCTGCCTCCTGCGGATTCGGCGTCTCCAGCCGTGTGACTAATGCGAACCCGCAGTGTAAACTCGTCCGGGAGACACGCCTCTGTCGGATCCATGACTGTGACAGCATGATGGCTGTCAGGGTAAGAAGCAGCTCTTAAACGTCTACGGTTCAACCTTTAACCTCAATCTGTTATGAAAACATGATATCTTTACAAATGAAAATATCTTTGCAGAAAGTGAAGAAATGCAGACAGACGTTGAGGTCCCAAGAACCGGAGCACATCTCGTTTGGTGGCTGCATTACCATGAGGCGGTACCGGCCCAAAACATGTGGCTCATGCACTGATGATAGATGCTGTCATCCATCTGAGACTCGCACCGTACGCCTGCGCTTCCGCTGTCCAGACGGAGAAAACATCACGCGCAACGTCATGTGGATCCAACACTGTCGCTGCAGCAAGAGCTTGTGCAGCGCACGGGGAGACGACGCACTTCCTTCTGTTAGCCTGCACAATGACATCCACACCTTCTCATTAAAGGAGGCGGAGTTTTATGATTAAAAAAAAAACTTTTATTTTGAAATGTTGCGTCCCAATTCCTTTACTTACACTATGCACTAAACCATGAATCCACTAAATTCCCCAAAATGTTTTTGCCTAACAAATAATTCTGAAATCAACTGTATATAAAGTGAGTTGATAGTTGATTTTTATTTACCAATTGGAATTTCGGAGACTATTTAGGACGGATAGTAGGATAGTAGCCGAATTGGGACGCAGTAACGATTTTGTCTTTCAGCTGAGACGTATTTGGTGTGTGAAGTTTCCTACTATAGCTTCTTTTTTGCACTGGCACAACGACGCTAATTCAGCTGACACAAAAGAAGAAGAAGCAGAAGTCAGTCTAAAAGTATTTCCGTAAATGAATACAAGGCCAGATATTTCTATATTTCTATACATAAATGCTTGAGGCAACATTGTTGAGACAAGATGAGATGAAATGAGAAGAGATGTTCATCAGGAATGGAACCTTGTAGAACTACACCTTCTCCATAACTCCATTCCAAACCTCAGTGTAGAACTGGCCATTTTTCTTTTTCTGGACCTCCGAAGGAGACGTTTCTGTTCCTGCTTCACCTCCAACAACCAGAGAACGTGTTCAAGATCTTTCAGTTGAATGTGTGAGTCTGTTAGAGAGTGTGTGTGTGTGTTATAGTGTGTTAGAATGTGTGATTCCTGCTGATACACTGACAAGAACCTTCACAGTTCAGTTGTTGCTCTTCTGAAGAGACCTGAACTGTTGTTTGTTCACTGGATTTTTCAGTCGAGGAAACCAATTCAACCGACATCCACCTTAATCGTAATAACATTGTAGTAACAGCAGTGTTAAATTCTGTGTACTTGTTTGCTCATTTTTTTTTTTTCATGGAGGATTTTGTATCTGAAATTGTCGCTTAACTCCACCGTTGCACTTTTTTTTAAATCTCTACAGCATGTGTTGTGGCTTTACTACGTAGCTATGTTAATGCTAGCAAACCGATTGTGTCGTAAAGCAGCAGTTATTCTAGATTTCTCTGTGATAATTCAGCCGATCACATCAGTGATGTGGAAGTTCACAGGAAATGTAGAGCAGTCACAGTAGCTAGCTTATTTAGTTTTCTGTAAACTGTAGGACAAAAGGCGGAAAATTCTCCATGTGGCTGTCATGCTTCCAGAGAATCTCATCAACAAATCTCTTGTTAATCATGATTCATACGTGTCTGTGTTTTCTTCGTGACGTTCTGTCAGTAGAATAAGAAGGACGTGCGCTAGTTTCAGACAGTTTAGTGTTTATGTGAAGTGATTTATTCTCAGTTGGATTCCCTAAGACGACGTCGGACAGACGGATCAGAGTCCGAGTGAAACGCATCTTGTACTTTTTGTTATTCAGTGTATCGTAAGTTGTGCTTGTTATGTTTTATGAATAGACTCCAGAAGTTTCTCACTTCCTTGTGTGTGTTTGTGTTAAGTGGTTATTTGTGGAAAAGACTACAGTGAGACTGTAATCCAGCTGATGGAAGAGCGTGAGAGACTGTGTTCCTGACAATGTTCCTGACTGTGTTCCTGACTGTGTTCCTCACGTGTTCCTGACAGTGTTCCTGACTGTGTTCCTCACATGTTCCTGACTGTGTTCCTGACTGTGTTCC
>JAOTRN010000035.1:1342492-1355501 GCA_028566695.1 Bagroides melapterus
ACAGACAGACAGACAGACAGATAGATAGATAGATAGATAGATAGATAGATAGATAGATAGATAGATAGATAGATAATCATTCAGACAAAGATCGACAGACAGAGAGACAGGGAGACAGACAGGCAGACGGACAGACCATATTTGGGGAGCAAATAATTCAGTAGTTGACTGTAGATAGATAAAGTGTGTTGTTGGTAAAACTATTGGCACCCTTCTGATTTACCAGTTTAAGAATATTTGTAATATATACTTAATATATTAGAGAATTTGAAATGAAAACTATTTGAGTTAGTAAATGATGCAGTGATGAAGTGTTTCCACTATAATACATCATCATCATCTGTCCAGATACTGTACAGTTCTATGAAAAAAGAATATGATAATCATGTCTTACACAATGCTTACCTTTTTTTCCAACCACAGCAGAACAGCACTGAATATTTTTGTAGATAGAGAGACAGACAGATAAGAAGATAGAGAGAAAGAGAGAAAGAGAGAAAGAGAAAAACATGTCTTCCTCTCTTCACACACAATATGACTCTGCATCGCAAACATCACACCCTCCTCCTAAATTCCATACAGAGCTTTACTGTGCTTTAGCCTGACTTCCCCGACACACACACACACACACGCACACACACGCACACACACACACACACACAGAAATCCCACTCTGACCTTTCTCAGCACTACAGGAAGTCAGACACATTACAGCGCACAGTGTTACTTTTCCCCTGAATGAATCAGTCGAACACTCTGTAATGTTTCAGCTCAGAAAGCTCAAAACTTTGTTAAAGAGCAGAGAGAGCCTGTATTTTTCACTGAGATCAGGAAATTCTGTCATTTAGAATTATATCGCTCTCGATTTTGTGATATTTGAGCTGCAAAATGAGAACTTCGTCCAGGAAAGACGGTCTTTTTGCTAGCAACAAGATAACTAGCACTAACTACCAGGATCCGAGTAATATTTAACATTTGTGTTGTGTTTGCTTTCTGAAAATTCTAAATTCTAAGTTTTTTGCTCAGTAACTAATGTGTATAATATAAGGACAAGTCAAGACAAGACAAGATAAAATAAAATAAAATAAAATAACACAGCACAACACAAAATAACATAGGATAAGACAGCATAATATAAATTAAGACAAGAGAAGATAAGTCTTGTCTTGCCCTGTCCTGTCTTATCTTATCAAGACAAGACAAGACAAGACAAGACAAGATAAGACAAGATAAGATGAGATAAGATGAGATAATCCTTTATTTGTCCCACAGAGGGGGAAATTTGCAATAAATTTCTGTAAGCAATCCAGAAAATAAAGATCTGGATAGAGTTTATGTTCAGAATATCAGAATTCAAAAATACATCAAGTTCATACACATGACTTAAGGAAACCTTAAACAAACCTTAAGAAGCTTTACTTTATTCAGCAATAACTTTCACTTTCAGAGAAACTGATCAGCGTTAACATCTCAACTCTGTTCAGATGGACATTAAACGGATCTATAATCCATACAAAATGTGGTAATAATCCGTGCTGAGTTAGAAGAGGAATAAACACATGGTAAGGAAGCTTTAGGAATTTGTTTGTGAGGTGTTTTTTTTTTTTCTTGTATAGTTTGAGAGGATTTTATCTCCTGTACAAGTCGAAATGTCTTGTTTTTGTTCTTTGGGTTGCTGAAGTCTACACATGTAATTCATCAAATGAGCGGATGAATTGCAACCATCACTTGGGACACCACAAATAACCACCGTCCTCGTCTCTCTCTCTCTCTCTCTCTCTCTGGCGTCACACGTGACGTAAACCCCAGCTGTAGTTGGGAGTATTTGCTTAGAGGGCAACATCAACCCCAGAATGTAAAGGTCTATATGTTTACTCAGACGCAGTAATCGTTGTTGGCGAAGTCAAAGACAACGTCAAAGTTATTGTAGAGTTTACACGGTGTCCCATGACAACGAGAAGAATTTCACAAGGAGGAAAACAGACGTGTGCAGATGTTTTGTGACGACAGAGACAAGGGTGTGCCTATAGTGTCTGCGTTCATTCATTTGGTGGAAAGCGTTATCTGATGTGACTTAGACAGAATCCAATCCAAGCTCCAGTAAAGAGCTGAGCAGCTGAAATTGAAGGTATTTTTGTGGTTTTTTCCCAAGTATGTGGGCCCAAAAAAAGTTCTGATTTGGCCTTGAATTTTAACATCCATTTCACATACAATAACATGCACAAATACACAAGTTAAAAGTTGTTTTAAGGTATTTAATATGCAAGTAAACAACTAGTTTTTATATATAATATAAAATTATTAAACATTTAACAGAAAGAGAAATAATACGATAGAAAGATACTTCTAAACAAATGTAATGTTAAATATTAATGAAATAACAGCACGTATAAGACAATATTAGTATTTTAATATTATATTTGTTAATAATCGCATAACAACAGACAAAACAATATTAACATTAACATTGCGTTAGAATAATAACTTAAACTAAATATGGAGGATTTAGACTCATAAAGCTCTGCTGCTCTCTACTGGTGCGCTTTACAAGTCACAGAAGTCCTACATGTTTGTGTCTGAACGTGTAAGTTCACCGTTTATTTACACACGTGACAGAAAGTAGAGCACGTGGCGACACGCCCTTGGTATAAACCTGTCATCGAAAAGATGAATCTACACTGACAGAATTTCATATTTAACATAAAGTTAGAGAGTAAGAGAAACAGACAAATGAACAGAACACATCAGGAAATGGTCCCAGAGCCAGATTCAATATTCAAAAATAGTCTATTATTTTTGATAACGCAGTATTCAGAACTTTTCCTTCACTAATCTTTCACTCTGGTCCTTAAAATCATGTATTATTGCACTCTCATATTACCCAGCATAAATATGAGAACGTGTAAAACAGCACATTTGATCATGACTCCTCCGTAGTGTTTTTTTTTTTTTGTTATTCGCATCCAATTTTGAGCGATATGGGACATAATTAAGTTTTCTTAATGAAAATCTATTCCCAGTAGAAAAAAAAGGAATAGACTTAAAAAGCTTTTATAAATGAAAATACTACAAAAGATTTCAGAACTGTGTAATGTATTTGGATATTTTTCCACAGGATGATTTTTCCACACACCAAAGAGAACAAGGACATCTGTGTGTTTGTGTGTGTGTGTGTGTGTGTTCATATAATGTATGCGCATGCTAACCCTAAAAAATAAATAAATAAGTAAATAAATAAATAAATACAACAACACATAAGTTGTAAAAAACGAACTAAAAATCTGAAATCTGAATGAAATACGAGGAGCTGGCAACAAGCGCACCATTTCGAAAGAGAACGGTTCCTTTAGCCACGCCCTCTCTCCCTCCTGCTTGTTCTCGTTGGCCGCAGTGGCTACAACTCCATTACGTCACTTCACAGGCTAATAAAAAAAAGCGCGCGCGCGCCGCCCCGTGAACACAGTGGCATGAGAATAAACGTGAGTTGATGTTGTCTGATCACAGAACGCTGTTCACACCGGAGCTCGCGGTGGTTTGTTTTGTTTTGTTTTGAGTTGTTTTGTTTTTCTTTTTTTTGCGTTTTCGGTGTGCGCTCACATGATGTTTATCGGTCAGACCTTTATCGATGTGCGCGCGCGCCATAGTTCAGTTTCGAGACGTGCTGTAAATTAAACCGTAGATATTAAAATTAAAATTGTGGTTCATTTATTTTTGACGAGTTGCTCTTTCGGACACTTTAGAAACAGCTGTGAATTTAGTGGAAAAAAATTGAAGGTGAGTCCAATTATTATTATTATTATTATTATTATTATTATTATTATTATTATTATTATTATTATTATTATAAACATGTTTTTTTCTTCTATATTTCTTTTGGCCTGCTATATACAGATCTAAATTAAACTTTTCTTTTATTAGCTTTATGAATGTCTAGTCTGTTTCGTATGTTTACGATCAGAACTGCCATCATATATGTTAATGCTGATAATCTGCATTGCATCACACGTTTTTGATCTAAACCTTATTCTAGATTTTTACATGTATTTTACATTATATATCTGTTTGTGACTGATCAGGTCTCTCAGTACCATTTCTAATCTTTCCCGATGAAATCTCCAGAGATCGTTGCTCAAGTGACAGTTTTTGCATTATCCCTCACTTTTCTGGCATTTCTCTGATACGATCAGTCTTGCAGTAGTTTATTCCCAAGTTCCTGCTCTGTTTCATGAACCGTGATGATTCATTGTCTGGATCTTGTCACGTCTACACAAGTTTCGTCATCATCATCTAGCTCCGGAGTAAATCGTGTTCCTGTAGAATCCCACAGATTGTGGCTAGGTGTTGAATGTAGAAGCTGCGACCATGCGGAATATATCAATACGGTAATACGTACTAATAGAACGTTTGATTTTTATTGCACATAAACACATAGTTCTAATCAGTTACATATCTATAAAAAATAAAGGTATTTGACTTGAACATCATAATCATCTACGTCTCTGAGATCTGAGAACGCGTCTTAAAAGTATCACTAGATGAGTTTGAGATAGTATTATGCAATTTCCAAAAAAAAAAAAAACGTCAAAAAAAGAAAAACACGATTTATCAAGAATTAAACAGTCAGTTAAATGTCATAACCTGGCTGTAATTTAAGTTTAAGTTCCATCTTCTGTTGTGAAAATACTTTTACGAACAGAACATAAAGTTTGCTTATCTTTCAAAATATGTGTTTTTAACAAGCTATAGGCGGCTGTATGTTTAATGGGTGGATATTTAATCTATTTATGTGTATATTTGCGTACATGAAGCTGATGAAGGGCTATTAATGAACTTGTTGTGTGTATTATTTTAACACACACCGATGTTTGTGCAGATGTTCAGTATTTCGCTGAAACCTTTCACATAAAGCGCGTTTGACTTGGGAGAATTTCTGATTAATGAGCTTCCTGTCTGAGGCTGCAAGGCATGAGGGACTCCGTTATATCGAGAGCAAATGTCGTTAGGTCTTGAATGAACAAAATCCCTTTGTGTGTGTGTGTGTGTATGTGTTAAGTCTCTGGTGTTGATTTGCCAGCAATTTCCATGTGAGTGAAAAGCGATTCTGATTTTTTTTTTTTTAGCTTAAGAGTCTCTATTAAACATCCCGTGTGTCTGTATGTGTGTGTGTCTGCGTGTGCGCGCGCTTGTGTGTGTTGTGAACTTCTAGATGCATGGAAGTGTCCTTACACTATTTGAGTTGACTTTATCTGCTGAGGCCAGTTTTTATTTATTTAGTTGTTTCATTTAGATGTATCTCATTTACATGGCTAGTAAATAAAAACAATATGTGTTTTGTACATCCACGACTGCAAATACAAATACATTGTTCCCTTTATTTTCATGACTTTTGGGTTTGAAAAAAAAAATAAATAAACAAAATTGAAAATTTTAAATTTTCTCGTAGAATTTCAACAGCTGAACCGTTTTCAAAATATGAAAATTTGGCAAGAATAGCAGAGTGAAAAAGTTTGTGCACCCCCTACCTCCGCTAGTTTCCTGATAAATAATAAAGAAACTGAGCATCTGTGCATATATTATACAATTTGTCTGAACTCCTAAATGCTAAAAAATGTTTAAAAAACTAAAAACATGGAAAAATATTTGAATATAAGTTTTCTCTGTGATTTTGAAAAAGTCTGTTTGTGACTCTTCTGTTGTTGTTGTTGTTTGTGTAGGCATGGTGAACAGCCAGGCGGTGGGCGGAGCCGGGTGTGTTTCGCGTGCGTGTGCGGGCTGCGGAGGCCGAATCTCCGACCGCTTCCTGCTCTTTTCCATGGAGCGCTACTGGCACACACGCTGCCTGAAGTGCTCGTGCTGCCAAGCTCAGCTGGGAGACATCGGCACCACCTGCTACAGCAAAGGAGGCATGATCCTGTGCAGGAGCGACTACATCAGGTCAGAATCGGCATTCAGCAACAGCCAACAAACCAAAACAAACAAACAAACAAACGCAAAGCAGCTTGTAAAGATGATGATTTGTGTCAGGATGGAAGGAGTCTCCAGTTTCAGCCACTTTCCTCCAGTGGAAAGTCTTCAGGATTGACTAAAGTGAATCAGTTTGTATTATCTTGCAGCTGCCTCAGCTCTTGTCTTCGGTGTGTGTGTGTGTGTATAAACACCAACACCGTGCGCAAGGAAGCCGTGATGATGCAACACTGACTCGCTCTACTGTCGCGCTTTGAATCTGCGACTCAATTCCGACTTCCTCTTCACTCCCCACCCCCCCCGACGCAGGTTACGAGCTCCTCCCGTGTTAACACGAGGTCCGTGTCGGCGCCGGCTTCGTGATTTGTGATGCAAACGAGCCGAGCAGCTCTGCTGGCGGAGAAACCTCCAGCCCTTACTTCCATTTGCATCAGACTCATTTCCATCGCCATTTCCTCCTGAACTTTTTTTTCCCCAGCGCTTCAAGGAGTCTTAGATAACTCGCATCATATCGTAACGTGTTGTTTGGGTTTTGTTTTTTTTTGGCTGAGATAAGTCCAGAAACACGCCTAATGATGTGCTCATTAAATGTGAGCTGTCTCAGCGGTGCCATTTAAAAACAGAGATAGTGAATGTTGTAGTCCCTGAGGGTGATGATGGATCCTTCTAGCACACTCATCATCTGTGTGTGTGTGTGCGCGCGCGTGTGTGTGCGTGTTTCAGGTTGTTCGGGCATACAGGTGCATGCAGTGCCTGCGGCCAGTCAATTCCTCCCAGCGAGATGGTGATGAGGGCACAGGGTAACGTCTACCACCTCAAGGTGAGCACCGTGGACTCGTCTGCTGGCAGAAAAAAAACACTTCACTGTATTTAACCTTTGTGTGTGTGTGTGTGTGTGTATAAACGGTGCAAAGGAGTGCAGTTCAAACACTGAAGGAATAAAATACACCAAGTGTAGAAAGAATATTCTTTGAAATAAGGCAGAAGTTCCTCAGTGTAGCTCTTTTCCTTGCAATGTTAATAAAATGTAAAAAAAAAAAGTTTTTTAATTTATTTAAAAAAAGGATCTTTAAACATCACTCTGTAGTTGTCTAGACCTTTTATTATTTTCAGTCTTTCTGGAAATTTCTTCATAAAATAACTGAAATCTCCCCTTCAGACTCCATAGAATGCCGTGGAATTTTACATTTTAAAAAAAATTGTAACTTTTTTTACATATATTTTTAAACTAGTGTTTTGTTTAAAACTACTTTTTTTGCGTCAGATTCTTTCGACTCTCAAGCTGCCTGAATTTCTGTTCAAAAATTACGTAATAAATGAAATGAGATCAGGCGGATCGTCCATCGTACGAGTCCCGGTGTATGAGCTGTTACTATCGAAACCGTAATGTATTAGAACCATGTGATTGTAGAAATGATACAGAAACACCTTCAGCTTTGCAGGGAGAACATGATAAAAGTCATGCAGTGATACGGCAGACACCTTTAATATGCAAATCAGCCCAAAAAAAGCAAAACACGGGTTTTGTCTCATGACCTTTTCTGAGTTTCTTTAAATACACACAGTGTTCAGATACGATCAGAGACAAGAGCGGGGTATTTTTGTCGTAGCTAAACAACAGCTATTTGGTGTTCAGGTTTCTTCTGCTTTTTTTCTTCTTCAGTGTTTCTCCTGTGCGACGTGCAGAAACCGTCTGGTCCCCGGTGACCGGTTCCACTACGTCAACGGCACCATCTTCTGCGAGCACGATCGACCCAATGCCACGCTGCTCAGCGCTCATCTGCAGGGCAACCCCATTCTGCCCGACCAAAAAGTGAGTGAAGACCCTTCGACTCTCTGATGTTTTATAAATCACGTACAGAATACATGATTCAGAGGGACTGGCACATGCTTTCCTAGCTTTTAGACTGCACTATGCTAATCTTTCAGTTGTCTCAGTGTCCCATCGAAGGCTTGACTTGTTCACTAACTCCTTGATCCTGTGCTGTATCCAGCACCAAACCCACACAAGGCTCTGCTCCCTGAACTTTGCATTGATAGAACTAGAGTTTGCATGCTAACTAGCATCAGTATTAGGATTAGCAAGGTCACTTTGATTAATCTGGAAGATGATTTCTAACACTACAGACACATTAAATTGATTTATGAATATATTCAAGAATGTGTCTGGATTTAACGTGTTGAAAATCCACCCATTCAAAAAATTTACACCAACTTCCACACCAACATTTGAGTTTTTAATGGAGGGTAAAAACATGATGGTTTTGCCCCATAATTTCATGACTACATGTCATGGATGATTGTTTTTTTATTTTTAGAGACAAGGACAAGTTTTGCTTCTGTTTAGCATAATACAGTGGGAAATGCTTTGGAGCGCTACAAGTTCCCTCTTAGAAAATGTTCCAAAAAGTTCCAGGTTTTTTTTTTTTTTTTTTGGTCATCGTTTTAACCCATGTTGTCTATGCAGGTTTGCTGAGAGCCCGTCCTCATCTTCCTCACTTCATCCTCACCATCCCGCTGTGTTTCCTGAATCTCTGGCCTTGTGATCTTCTCCAGCTTTCCTGTGCATGCACTTCTTTTACACTCGCATCCCGAAAGGTCAGAAGCATTCCCGTACTTCACTCCACGGCCCCTCCAGAGGAACTCATCCTTCCTTCCCTTTCTTTCTGAATGGAGCTGCAGGATTTCTCAGATGCTCCTCAGGCCCTGGTTTTTATCTCTAATGGACTCTACAGGATTTCGTGTAGACTTTGAACACTTTAAACATGGACCCTGAAGATCCTGAAGTGTGGCTTTTTTAAACACTGCTTGAGCTCTTATTTTTTATTTTATTTGCTTTCGCTAGCCTCCAGAACTGCAGTAGGTGTGTGGAGGGGTTTTTTTTTGGACATGGTTCAGGGTTGAGGTGTAAATAGTCTTTTTATAACAGTGCCACGTGTTACGGTTCACTCATATGGGCAATATGTGACACTTATTTAAAACAATATACAATAAAAGCTATAAAAAAAAACAAGAAGAAATGAATATGAATTCTTTTTTAACCAGCACGGATGATGATGCTTATTGTTTATTTCTGTTTGTTCATGTAGTGATTAGCTTCACTCCAGTTAATGCAAAACGCATTACCCAAAGGAGGGAGTAAGCTCTGAACATTACAGAAGCAATTAATTGTAAGCGTCGTGCGTGTGTGTGCACGCGCATTATCTGCTCTTGCATTTGCACAAGGGAGGCTGAACTTTGCTCTGATCCCGTGTTCGTATTTAATAATAATCTGCCTCCTAGCTAATTAAAAGCAACTCGCTGCTTTCGATTCACTGCCTGAAAACAATCACGCGCATTAACTGTTTACTGTGTTGCAATCAAAGTACACAAACTCCCTCCTCTCCTCCTCTCTCTCTCTCACTCTCACACACACTCACTCAGTCATCGACTAAGTTGTCGTACCCGTTATCGTTGAAAGACATAAAAAAAAAAAAAAAAAAATGCTGCCTTCACGTGCTATCGGAATTATCCTAATTCTAAAGTGGTAATTACGAGTACATCACATTCAGATGCTTTTTTTGTCGAAAAGAACATAAAAAATAAACGACACCAGGCTAATATTAAATATGATTTTTTACACCACAACATACATTAATCAGTTAGCTAGCGTGCATGTTGGCAACAGCAAACAACTAGCTACTCCTGACATTTCCTGTCATACCGATTGCACGTGGAAGCTGCAATGCATCAAGAAGTATTAAGTGTATTTAGCTCCGCCCACATCTCCACGATTAAAGGCGGTTTTAAAAGATTATCGCGATAAATTCTTGAGGGGATTCTATAAAATGGCGCACGTTTTTTAAGATCGGATTAACCAACGAAGGTCCTCTAACGATAGATTCGTGTTTATAACCAACGATTACATTGTGCCAACGTCATCAAAGAGCACGATCCTCAAATCAGCTCGTGCAGCGTGAAGGAGTATTAAAACCCGGAAATGAGTCAGCATTTTTTTCCACCTTCTGTTCCATCGTTTTCGGTTAAATCTCAAAAGCTGAAAATACTTTAACGCATTAATCTACTACATAGAATTCGTCAATTATACCTCACTCGTTTTTTTAAAAAGTTTTTATATGTCTTGAAAACTTATTACAATCATATTTAAAGTAGTGTTTCTTTGATCTTGATGGACAAAACATCTACATGGTTGGTTTATATAAATAAATCAAACATGCTTACTCAATTTATTTACTCATAACTACATTATTTGTCATTTCATCACTCACATTGTTTCACATTGAAATTTTTCCTCACAATGCCAGAATTTAGCGACAGCAAACATGGGACAAAAATCCCTCAGCGTGATGGCAGCATAATTCTTGTTTGCCCTTTTTTTCTCGCTTGTGTGCAAAAACAGTTTTCAAATCAGTGCCTTATCCCAGAAACAATCTCTAGTCCGTGAGAAAACCATGTGGGAGGGAGATGAATACCGTGATTGGTCGAATACGTCACATTCTTTAGATTTAAAGGAGATTTTTGTTCTTAAGAATGTGGATTTTTTGAGGAAAGTGAGCACTCGATCCTTCCTGTAAACACAACTGATCCTGTGTTGGACTAATAAGTTTGCAAAAGATTAGAATTCATTAGCTTTATTTGGATGTAATTAATTTCTCTTCATGATGTCTGTAATAACATTTATACACGGAATAAAACCCTGGATGAACGCAAGTGTTAACTGTTTCAGTATGAATTTGAATTGATCTATCAGTAGCACGTAACTTGAGATGTTTACAACTCTACAATTAAAATGACTAAAAATAACCTAAACATATCACAGTCTTCTTAACTCATGAATTAGGGAAATCAGTGTGTAATGTGTACACGTGACTGAGTTTGTCACACAGATCCAGGCCTGCAGGTGGACACTGCAGTCATTTTAAACCCATTTTGTTCATTAGCCATCGATTCTCTGCTTCATAAGCAGCCACATGACGTGAGATTCTATTAGCGACTGCATGTTCATGACTGGGGGACGTGTTGGATTTCTGACATTTCTCTGATTCCAGCTGAAATAGAAACACCGTCCACACTTCCTATTCCCTTCTCATTGTCATGTTTTGCCTGGTTCCTCGCTCATTTCTCACACTGTGCAGCCGCTAAAAAGTTGAACGGAACGATTAAAATTAAATTTTTAATGCAAATCGATTCATTACTATTATCTCCATATCTGGAGGTATAAAACCACAGGCACAGCATTTCATACAGCCCACTGCGCCACGGTTCACATGCTGTGTTCAGACGAAGTGAGCCTCATCTGCATATCACTAATTAGCCAGGCATATTCAGATGCCAATTAGCAGGTCTGGAAGAAAAAGCCTCTTAGCCTGATGAGCTTTATCGTCGATCAGGATTTAAAAAAAAAAAGTTTGCAGGTGTACGGATTGCTGTGTGGCTTCTGTCAAGGAAAAAAGTGTTTATGCTCACTAATTAATCATATTAACACATGCAAATGAGTCTAATTGCTTGAGCTTCCACGCTTCATGCTGAGAAAGAGAGAGAGTGTGATGGAAATGGAGGCAAAAGAGGCAGGAGTGGTTTAAATACCACGCTAACAGGAAGCTTCTGAAGCTGTGTGCATCTCTTCACTGCTCAGTAGAATTTACTGGC
The DNA here is from genome assembly GCA_028566695.1 of Bagroides melapterus. NCBI lineage: Eukaryota > Metazoa > Chordata > Actinopteri > Siluriformes > Bagridae > Bagroides > Bagroides melapterus. Next base: position 1,354,106 of record JAOTRN010000035.1, read on the forward strand.
AGGTTTGGCAAATTTCATGCAAATGTCTTACTGTAGGTTCATCCTTCAGGCCTGATGACTTAAACTGTGAAAAAAGATTATTTAATACAAACACAGAGCCAAAGACTTCAGGCTAAACAGTTGTCCTTGAGAGCACATCTTTGGGAGTCGATTCGAAGATTCGAAGATTCGAACTCTCAACCTTCTGGGCACTGAGCCAAAACCCACTACTAATTTTTCGGTGCAGAGTAATGAAATCCTTAAAAATGGAAGTTAACGCAATACTGTTGTTTCTCTAAAATAGGAGATGTGTGAAGGGAATATATCGTTCTTTGTTGATTTAGCTTATTTAGCTTATTTGTTCATTTAGCTTTACAGTTTATTAATTCGTCCTGTTAGAACTTTTCCAGAAGCGTATGTTCTGATGTATTTAGATCTGATGGAGCACAGACTCCGCTAGCTGATGCAGCTAACAATAAATGCTTTTACCTTAATCTTAAAGTCAGACACAACATCTTTAATAAGACTTTTAGAATGTAACAGCTGTATGTTTGGACTACGCAACAGCACAGGAGAGGACATGCATTACTGGGAATAAAATTACGACTGGCTGTGATTCGGTCTCAGGCACCAGCCGAGTCTCCGTGATGTTATTCCTGGAGAAACATGGAGAAAGAAAAGAAGTAAAGAAAGACTAGACAAACAATCCTTCGGCTGATTCTTCCACCACATAAAAAAAGTCACAGGTTTCTTGTTGCTATGCAACAAATGTAAGTAGACATGAATGGCTGAAATATTTTAAGCTTCTAAAAGCATCAGAGAACATAATTAGCATTAAAAAGGCTGGCAGATTCATTTTTTTAACGTTGCGTAACTTTGCTCACAAATTCAACATATAAACCTTTCTTTCCAACAAAATGTTGTGTGTTATCTTTGATAACCTAAGTATAGGTCACGATTCGAAAAAGCTTACTGTTTGCTGTTACTTAGCAACCGGTGAGCAGAAGGAAGGATACAAACCACTCCAAGTGAACAGCCAATCAGAATCCAACAACTTTCTTTTATATTACATACAGTGCCGATGTGATGGACAGATATTAGATCGAAAAACATCAGAGTTTACCTTTAATCATGAAGAAAATTAAAGGCAAAACATTTATTCAAGTTTTTTGTTTTAAAAAATACTGGAAATACTTCAGAGTTTGATATCACTTTTTTTTATCTTTTGTGGTCCTCTATAGGGCAGGAGGACGAGGACATTGTCAGTAACATTACTGTCACAGGAAACTTTCTAGAAGACGTCTTCTTGGGCGGGAAGCTGCAGTGACAGGCTTCCGATGAGGGATGACACACACACATACACACGCTCACGCTCACTCATACACACTTGACAAGTGTGAGCTGAGAATGTCAGAGA
>JAOTRN010000035.1:1356386-1372443 GCA_028566695.1 Bagroides melapterus
ACTCATACACACTTGAAAAGTGTGAGCTGAGAATGTCAGAGAAGGAGAGACGGAGACAGGGACGATGAGATGACATGGTATGGGGGGTCGGGGGTGGGGGTGGTGGGTTAGAGCATCAGCCAATAGGAAGGCTTTGAATAATTAAGGCGATCGGCTTAATTAGCTCAATTACGTTAATTTGACCACGGAACATGGCCATATGGTGAAAGGAAACAAAAGAAGGGGAGAACTAATTAAAAGTAAAATAATGAGGATTTTAATTAAGCTTCTCCCCAGACGTGGGTGAATGGGGATCTGGAGCAGGAGAGAGTAATTAAACTAGTGTAGCGCTGGCAACATTTCTCCCCTGTTATCTCTCTCTCACTCTCTCAGAACTGTGAGGGCTCAATCGGTCTAATTAAATCTGTAAATAAATTAGCTACATGGAAGTCTGTTCGAGTTGACACCCGCACCCACCCCCCTCCTACCCCCCAACACACACACACACACACACACACACACTCTATCTCTCTCTTTCTCTCTCCTATATCTGTCCTTCATTCGCAAAAGTACATGAAAAAAGGGTGCAGTTGGGGACTGATTTGTGTGTTTTCTTCACCTGTTGTTAGCTACAAATAAACTGACTAGACACCAGCATGCTACATACAGACTAGCAAGTAGTTACAATAGAAACTACATCTAGCTTCTAAAATTTTATCTCGAGTCAAAATAACGCACAAAGCAGGGTGGAAGTCGGTTATTTGGTTTATGTGGCGTACTGTTAGCTTTGTTGGTTGGATAGCAAGTTAAGACACATGCTGTCAGTAGCTACAAATGAACTGAGTGGGCGCTAACATGCTACTAGCAAGGCACAGTAGAATCCATATCTGATTCCTAAAATCAAACACACATATGAAATTGTGAAAGTTGGTGGTTTGATTTATGTTCCGTGTTGAGCGTAAAATTAGCTTGCTGCTAGATCCTGTATCTGTATAAGCTATATCTAGCTTCTAAACTCAGACCCAAGCTGAATAAAATGTAAATCAGTGTAAAAGTGGGTTGTTAATTTTATGTGACATGATATTTGCTTTTTTGGTAGATCAAGCTACTAGCTTGTTGTTAGTGAGGAATGGACTGAGTGTGCACTTGCATGCTACATTCACACTAGCAGGTCACAGTAGAAACTATATCTAGCTTTTAAACTCAAACACACACTAAATAGTACACTAATCAGTGTGAAAGTGGGTTGTTGGGTTTATGTCATGTGGTATTAGCTGCAATAAGAGCTGCTGTGAGTTAGGAATGATCTGACTGGGAACTAGCATACTACATTCACACTAGCAAGTACTAGAAAGTATATCTAACATTTAAACCCAAACACAAGCTAAATAAAATGTTAATCAGTGTTACAATGGGTTATTCGGTTTAGGTAACATGCTGTTAGCTTTGTCTGTGGGTAACAGTTAGGAAACAGACCCACAGACTCCAGCTGAATTGTCACCGTGTCACTGGATAAAACTGACAGGATCGTCAAGTCTCATGATTCTGATGGATCTTCACCTGACAGGCCAGCGACTGGTATTAAGGCAAGGATGGATATAAACAAACATAAGTAAAGAAATGACACTCGGAACTCATTTTCTTTTCTCCAGGAAGCTTGTTCAGAAATATTTTTCTTTATTGTTTAAACATTTCAGTATTTAACCGTCAAATAACCAATCTATGCCACGGTAGTCAAAAGCATGCATACAACATTAGCATAAACTCTTAAAGCGGTTCCTTGAGGTTCTCTATAGAATCTTGGTGTTCTGTTCTGATTTATAACTTGAATTAAACACTTGACATGTGTTGGTGAAAATGGTGGATTAACAGTGGGCTAAAAAAATAAAAATGATAATAAGAACAAGTTGCAGCTCTGGTGGTTGATGTGATATGAACACATGGTGCAGTGAATGTTAATGTTTCCTCTGTATGAGGCTGTATAACATTATAGTCTTATTAATAATGAATAATCATTTGAATATTCAGGAATTAGCAGGCTTAGATAGCCTTATTAGTCATTTATATTCAACCATAATTCAACCCATGAGCATGTCAGGATCACAAACTTCAACTTAAGATCATTGTAATCATACACATGCCTCCATTTCCCCCTCTGGACCTCAGTGCTGGTCCTTTATCTGCATTAACAAGCCCTTTGTAGTGACTCAATGCCCAGTGGGTGCCAATATTTACTCCTGTTAAACGCTAAATGCTGTCCACCCTGAGGTCCGGTTCCCATGTCAGCATGAGCCTTGGCTTTAATAGGCCTTTCGTTAGTAATATCTCATTACGACAGACCTTGATTATGTCCTCGATCCTCTGGTTAACCCACCCCTCCTCGCCCCACCACACCTCGCCCCAGCTCACCCCGCTCCATCCCGCTCCTGCCTGTTCCTCACCTTGACGGCACGTTTTTAATTAGAACACGCGTTCAGATTGACAACAAAGTCATTTGCATTTTAAATGAACAGCTACGTACGTTCAACACCGTGAGCCGTTTCAAAAAGGCCAAGTAGGGAAGGTCAGGCTCATGCTTCATGTTTTAGCAATAAGGAGCCGCTCTTAACAAATAAAGTATAAATGTGACATGTGAATGTCAAACTGCTTCAAAGTTGCTTCATAAACACAACTCTTAAAATTAAACTCCTGTTTTTTGTTAAATAAAATTTTATCACTAAAGTCAGGTACACTTAAAGGGATACTCCTCTGTTTTTATCATAAATCTACTGATACATTCTAAGTTCCTGTTAAAGGGATACTCCTGTGCTTCAATGCTAGTCTCCACACAACTGTTTAGGGGACACATTTAAGTTTTTTATGTACATTTTATCACTAAACTCAATGGCTAAACTCTAAAATACTCTTAAAGGGACACTTCTGTGCTTTTTATCATAATCTCTATCACTAATTTCTAAAGTACTCTTAAAGGGATACTCCTGTTTTTTTAAACCTAATCTTTAATGCTAATCTCCAAACAACTCTTTAGGGGATACACTTAAGTTAAATTTTATCACTAAATTCAGATACTCTTAAAGGGATACCTGGCTAAATGGCTAAACTCTAAAATACTCTTAAAGCTATACTCCTGTTTTTTTGTTGTTTTTTTTACTTAAACTCTATGGCTAAACTCTAAACTACTCTTAAAGGGATACTCCTGTGTTTTGTTTAGTTTTTACTTAGGGCAGCTGTTTAATTAAATAAAGAAACATTTATAGAAAGTAAAGAATTTTGGTTTAATGCTTTGGTTTGTCATGTGGCTGATTATATAAATCATGAATCTAAGATATAAGACTATAATTCTCTCCTTTAGAGATGAGACGTTGCTCTGAAATGGAACAATTTGTTACTTCTGGACTGATTACGCAATGACACCGAAAACCTGCTGCAACATCTGTCTGAATAACAACATCTTTCTCTCTCACTCGAATAGCTTCTGTGTTAGATATTAAAGTTCACCGTATATAGTTGTACATGTTAAACTTTTACAAATTGAATTCGATGACATATTAAAATGACCTGATGCTAGACGTTTAGCATCATAAGTGTTAACGATAAAGAAATCTATTGTTGTTATTTAGATAACAGGTCATGTGTGATCATGCTAACCATCAGTACAATTTTTGGATGACGTATGACATGTTAAATGTACGCCCTAATCAATTGCCCTAAACCTCGAGCACACAGGTGGCATCCCCATGTAAATAAACAGGGCGTGCCAGTCAGGGGGCAGGTCGAGGGGCATATCAAACCCCTACGGGAAAGCCAGATGCTGCCGCTCACCTGGGAGCTGAGCGAACACTGAATGAGAAGCGAAATCGCAGGGAAACTAATACAGACACCCATGGGAGACCTGTGTATTATTCAGTTTGGCTAAAATTAAATCAGAACAATGCCGGTCCCACATACACACTCCCACACACAGACCCAGAGGACCGGGGGAAACCCGCCGGCGTCAAGTAGCAGCAACAGTCTGGAGGCGTAGACGACGTAAACAAGGAGCCGGTTCATTAACAGAGACACAGCAGTGTCACAGAGGGGGGTATAGATGGATATTATCACCTCCTTTAAAGAAAGAAGAGTTACTCTCTCTGCATTAAAGTCAATTATAAACGTAACAGCCAGACTCTGAAACTTCCTTTTTTTTATTCATATATAAAAATAAAAACTACAGAAAAGGAAAACTAGAATTCTAGTAGATACTTACACTGGGTGTGTGACAACGGTGTAACCATAGAAACAACAAACCTGGCAGCTCCGAACGTGTCTGAATGGACACTTGTAAAGATAGAACTTAATTAGTGGTAATTTCTAATATAAATTCTTAATCTAGAAGCAAGCTAAAAACAGGAACTTTATAATCACCTTCATGTTATTACAGTGTGTTGAATTCTTCACTTTCATTCTATTTATATTACAAAGTCTGAAACTAGAATACAAATTACATTCATATCCATTCTGCAAAAACTAGATCGCAATTAGAAATAGTAAAACAACAGTAATTATTCATTAATAATTCTAGTCTTTAATCTAAACAAAACTCCATTCCAACTACTAAAAATAGAAATATAAAAACCAGGAACACTAATTTTATTGTATATACGAAAATTAGAACCTAATTACTAAAATTAATTCTATTAAAACTGAAACAAAAACAGTGATATATAAGAAATACTAAAACGTTAACACACAATAGAAATCATAATAATTGAAATAGAGATAATAAAATTACACCATCAAAGCTAGAACAGTATTTCTGACATATACAGAAACTACTAATCAATTCTATTTTATTCAAGTAAAGTCAAAACTAGAACTAATTTTATTACAAATTCATTCTAATTCTATTAGTCAATTCAATTGCTAAAATACAACTGTACTCATATTAGAAATAATAAAATTGTATATGTAATTGTTACAAACCAGAACTTGTTTATGTTAGAAATACTAAAACTGGAACTCTAATTTAAAAGTTGGGACTCTATATCAGAAATCTTATATTACAATCTATTATACAATATAATATACAATCTACTGTAAATAAACAAAATAGAATTTTAATTCTGTTCGAATCTATTCTATTAATGTAATTCTAACATTAAAATTGAAATCTATAAGAAATACTGAAACTGGAAAGTTAATTCTATTTAAAATAATAAAACTCTATAACTCTATTTATATTATGAGCACAAAAAACACAAATAACTATAGATACAAGTACTACTATATTACATACTGGAACTCTAATTATATTAGAAATACTAAAACTGGAGCTCTGTATATTAGAAATATTAAAAGTAGAGTAGAATATGGTGTAGATTGTTTTAAAAGGCTTTGGTTTATTAAGTATCCTGTTTCAGACTCCAACCTGCGTTCTGTTATTTCTCAAGTGAGAAAAAGAGGATATGAGATCAGTGCTCCCTGCACATCTCTCTCTCTCTCTCTCTCTTTCCCTTTTCTTCAGCATCTCTAGCCAAGGTGACTATGACTGTTCATTAGCACCCTGTGGAGATGAACAGATGCAGTAAGAAACACCTTCATAAACACACGTACAAACTGAAACTGAGCTCGGTACCACAGCGCACAATTACCTTTTTTTTTTCTTTTTTTATTCTACAGTGAAGGCGACAGTTTTCAGTTCGAAGCCTTTGGCACATTTGAAGAGGCCCCACGGCATTACGTTACCCAGCTGCTCAACACACTCATGTTCGGAAGCTACTCTGAAGTGGTCTGATTGACAGCATTTCTATTATTATTAAATTCACAGGAATGAACCGACAGCTTCACACTCGTTTACACGCTGAATATTTCTGGATTTGTCAGTCGGTTTGTTGGTCTGCTGCATTATCAGTAATTATTCATTATACCGACAAGGAAGATTTTCTGAAGACAGTATAGAATAGAATAGAATAGAATAGAATAGAATAGAATAGAATAGAATAGAATAATGATGGATTATATAATTTCTTATGTAAAAAAAAAGTATTTGGTCACAGCAGCACAAATGAACTATTTACATATTTGATCAATTTTACAGATTCTGTAAAGAATGAAGAAATAATCTAATAAAATTAGTAAATAATGAGACCCCAGAAACAAAGGAAAAGGTCAGTGGTCATGCTGAACAATGGTAGTCAATGTCTGAAAATGGTGATAATTGATTGGATGCTGGGAGCAATTATGTTTAGTGATTGGATAGAGAGAATAATGGTGCTCAGTGATTGGTTCTTGGGCACAATGGTGTTCAGTGATTGGATGGTGGGAACAATGGCGATGTGATTGGATGGTGGGAATAACTGTTCAGTGACTGGATGGTTGGAACAATGGTGTTCAGTGACTGGATGGTGGGAACAATGGTGTTCTCCCCACATTATTGTGGACTCAGTGACAAATCACTTACCTACATCCAATCAGAATGAGGAGGTGTCTTTACTTGCCTGGCAGATCGGAATTGAAGTGCACTAATATTTAGTGCACTAGGTTTGGATTTGAAATGTTAGCTTTGAAACAACAAGCTGCAGCTACGTTTCTACCAAATCGCTGACTGTTCCTTTAATCAGCGATTGCTGTCTTGGTTGGTTTCTTCTTTCCATTTGTGTGAGAAGAGAGGGATCACACACACACACACACACACACACACACACACACACACACACAGGTGAATCAGGCCATGTAGCCGAAATGTCAGTTGTGGTTTGGCATTTGTGAGAGAGATAGTGGCAGAGGGCCTCACACCTTTCCGTCTGGACCCTCAGTGATAGAGGCATACCGGCGCTCAGACAGGCAGTGAAGAGGGCAGTTGTGAAAGCGGGGGTCCTAACCGCACAACCCGTGGTGCATTGTGGGAAATGGGGCCTGGTTCTTAGCTAGAGAGATAAGACTTAAGGCTGAGGCTTAGCCTTGGATTTAACCTGCCTGAAAATATCAGGGCTCGACTTGAGAGTGAGAGGCTCTTGTGTGTGTGTGTGTGTGTGTGTGTGTGTGTGTGTTTAAATGCCACTACAGATTCTCAGAGGGAGGTCCACCTTCTGAACCACAAAGCACTTCTCTCTTTTATCGTCTGTCACACACCTGCGCTCAGACAATGGGGGTCAGTGCAGGAGGTGTGTGTGTGTGTATGTGTGTGTGTGTGATCATGCTTTGTGTGTAAGATCCTCCTCCACTTAGCATTTAATATCACCTGCACGACAGTCAGTTAAGCTACCTTTTATATGATCACTTACTCACTGTGTCTGTATGTTTGTGTGTGTGTGTGTGTGTGTAAGAGAGAGAGAGAGAGAGAGAGAGAGAGAGATAACAGTCATGCTTTAATCCTTATTCTTAGTATCCCCACTAGATTTTAGCTTTTAGCATCATTATATCTCAAGCATCACATGTAGTTTGACTCTTATTGGCGTGTACCGACTGCTGCTGTTATCACTTGTGGGTGTGGCCTGTCCTGTCCTTTATTGTATATGTAGGTACTGTATATAAACATATATAAAGTACAAGGTGAATTATACGGGGCCTCTGTTTAATAGAGTTAGTAAATAAATAAATAAATGGATGAGGAGGTAATGAAAGGAGATGTTTAGGATCACGCTCTCACCCCATGTGGTATGTGGAAGCCTAGTGTTGGTTTAACAATCTGAAGGTTGTGAGTTCGAATCTCTGCTCCACTAAGCTACCACTGCTGGTCCCCTGAGCAAGGCCCTTAACCCTCAATTGCTCAGTGGTATAAAATGAGATGAATGTAAGTTGCACTGGATAAATGTCTGCTAAATGCTGTAAATGTAATGTGATATTTATAGAGTTTCATGTAGAATTGAAACCTAAACTTGAATTTAATGAGCTGGTTGTTGGTGGGTGGCATGTATATGAATGTGTGTGTGTGTGTGTTATTTTAGAAGTCTGATAAGCCGAATGGAGCCAGACAGCAGCGTCGTTGCAACACACCAGCCGATGATTGTGTAGATACTGAAAGGCACTGTGAACAGCGATCTCTCTTTTTACTCTTTCTCTCTGTTTCTCTTGTTTGTTCGTTTCCCAGTCTCCCTTAATTCATGTAGTATTTTGTCCTCTGTCAAATTTAAATTGGAGCTCCACGAGTTTACAATAATAGTAACCCAATCCTGACGTTTCTCAATATGCCCATCATTATCAGGCCATTACCGGACAATGCTAATGTTAATGCTAAAGTGTAATTACGCAATAATTTGGTGTCATTTCCTAGGAATTCTCTAAGACTTCTTCAGCAAATGTTGATATTCCTGTCAGCTTTGTCTTGTTTTCAGGCTTATTTTGTCTCAGATAGTTTGTGAAATATACAATGCCCATGTGTCAGCTAGTTCTAGAAGAGATTATTTAAAAAAAAGTTCAAAAAGAAAGTTCCAGAACCAAAAGAAATTATAGAAGAAGAAAAGAAATTATTAAATGCTCACTTACTAGTGCACGTTTGTCTATAAATAATTATTTCTGTTTCTGGCTCGCTATAAAGGTTACATTAAAAGCCCTAAGATTTCATTTATTAGAATTTTCTTAACAACAGGCTCAAGAGTTTCTATAAAATACACACCGGCTATGTGCTAGCGTCATTGTTAGAATGCTAGGTACACCCAGCAGTCTGTGTAGCATCAGTGTTAATTAACTATAAAGTTAATTTCAAGCCCTGAACATTCATTTATTAAACATTTCTTAACACATCTGAGGTAAATGTTGACAATCCTAATGGATTTATCTTGTTTTTGCAGTTATTTTACCTCAAATTGTTAGAAAATACATAACAGCTGCGTATGTGTTTATGTTAGCTTGCTGTATGTTTGCCGGTTGCCTAGCAGCTGTTGTCATAAATTCTTCTCAAACTTGAATAAACATTCCTGGAAGTAACCAGAACCTGATCATTTTAAAAAAACAGGTGATTAAAGGTTAATAGAACTGCTAACTGTTGATTAACCTTGTAACAGAACTAGCATAAGTACTTAGCATAATAAGTTGCTAAGTAGCATTTAAGTTAATTTCAGTCATGTTTACCTACAAAATATGATCATCACTTGGAGAAACAGGAGGTAAATAAAAAGGAGAGAGACGGAGAAGTGTGTGTGTGTGTGTGTATGTGTGTGTGAGGTAGAAGTGGAGGCTGTTTACAGCTCAGGTGAAGTGGACCATCACAAAAGGAGTTGTGCAGCAGCCGCCGGCATGATACAGTGATTAGAGCAGAGAGAACGAGCAAGCTGACGCATGTTCCTGTGCCTGGTTCTCAATCAGAATAAAAAGAAATGTGGTTTATCAGTACAGAGTAACACACTCACACTGTAACACACTCACACACTCACAGTCCATCTGTCAGGTCCAGGACCAGCCCGTGTTCTTTTTGTGTTCTGAAGCTAACCAGAACAATGTGCGTCTCAGACGAGCGTCAGCACAATCGCTCACAACCATCAAAATAACAGGTGCTACACCGAGCATTAAGTGCAATGCATCATGGGTAGGCATCAAAAACAAGCATCAAACAAAAACAAACAAACCAGGCATGAAGAAATTCCAGAAATATGAGTATGACGAAAGTGGATTGAGCTAAAAAATAAATACAATTAAATGATTTCATTACATAAGTGTGTGCAGGTGTGTGTGTGTGTGTGTGTGTGTGTGTGTGACACATACTAGACTTTTTGTTTTCCAGATTTGCTTTTTCTATCTACCCGTTTAGAAAAACACTCCAAAGCTGTTATGTTTTGGTGACCAAAATGTGTGAAAATTTGGTGACCTGTGTGTCGTTCACACAAACTAGTTTTCTAAAAGCATCATAAAACTTCAACAAAGTCTTCAGCAGGAAACTTAAACCAAATCATGTTGTCAATCATGGTGCTGTGTGATGCATTTAGTGTGTTCATTTGCTCCTGATCAGGGTCACTGATGATGGGTCTCTGTCTCTCTCTCTCTCTCTCTCTCTCTCTCTCTCTCTCTCTCTCTCTCTCTCTGTCTCTCTCTCTCATTGTTTCTTGCCCCTGTGTGACTTGTTTTTCTCTTCCCATCTGGACCAGTAGGTGGTTGGGGGTCTAAGAGGGTTTTCTATTAAAGCTTTAATCTTTAATTGTGTAGGTGAATCTGAGCTTTAAGTGCGTCGCCTAATTGGCTGCAAGTGAGTCCATCTGCTTTGATTCGGACTTCAGTGAGGCAACACGGGGGACGTAATAGCGCCTGTCTTTGTATGCACGCTGACAATAATCACAATAACAAGCTAACAGCGTACCATCTTTTCTGTTAATATACAAGTCGCATTTTAAAACAACAGCTGCACTGCTTTATATCTGTGTGTATGTGTGTGTGTGTGTGTTTATGTACTTAACGAGGTGTATAACTGCTTACTGTGTGTGTTATAAACCTCAGCGTGAGCGATGAAGTTTTATTTGTGTTGAAGGGGGAGCCAGTGATTTTTCAGTGCATTCCATTATCTGAATTATTTGGATTATTTCAGTAAAAAATGTGAATCCAAGATCCAACCAATCAGAACAAAGAGACATGATCATGGTCATCACATAATGTAAGAAAGCTGTTCCTAAAGTTCGATTCCCGGGCAGGGAACCAACCCAGTCACGGAGGGGTTAACTCTCAGTGCTGGTCCCGAGCCTGAAGGGTTGCGTCAGGAAGAGCATCCGGTGTGCCAAGTATGTGGATCAGTATGTGACGACCCAGAACAGGGAGCAGCTGAAGGACAACAACAACAACAACAGCTGTTCCTACAAGTTAACTACTAAATTAATTGGCTAATTTAATCAACTGGCTAACGTGTGTAATGTTGATTTTCTAATATGGTGCTGCTAAAATCTCCATTCTGATTGGTCAGAATTGAAGGCGTGGATGAATAGATTTTCTATAAATGTGCTCATTCCAATATGTAACTATCATTTAAATATCAGTTGGGGAACGCTTCACATAAACGAATGTGTGTATTCACTGATATCTGTGAGGAGAACATCTCCCACAGAACAACGTGACCGACCAACATGGCTGCCAAGGACTCCGATTCCCATCACACACCTGATCACTGACCACAGGCACCTGGACTCCATTCCACAGATGACTGATTATACACAGGTATACATGCTGGGTGTGTTTCTGTGTTTGTGGTCTCTGCTTCTGCATTCGGTGTTAGACTTTCCATTGCTACTTTCCACCTTACCTGCACCTGCATTTATACATCAACAAAGAGATGTTTGTTTAACGTTTATGGAAGGAGTTTTCAGTATCAGTGCTTTGGATCAGTTAGAGGTAAAAATGTAAATTTTGGATTTTTTGCAGTTTCTTAAAGAAGAAGCATAAAGAGCACATCAAGAGAGAAGAATAGATTTTAAGCTACTTCCTGTTTCCATTTTATTCGAGAAGACGCTGCCTCATCACCGAAATCACGATGCTATAAGCTAATGAAACGATGAGATGACCTTGATTCATTATATACTTGATCAGTGACAGAGAGAGAGAGAGAGAGAGAGAGAGAGAAAGAGGAATAACTGAGTGGGAGGTGATGAGTGCTTGAGAAAAAGAAGTCCGAAGCAACGTATTCGCCTCTCTGCAGTAATTCGTTTGTTAATTAGCGTGTGTCTGCAGCACTTCAGGCCTCTCATTGATACCCGTTTGCTACGTGACTCCAGTCACACGATAAAGATGTCGAGCGAGTGTCGCTGAGATGTGTCGGTTTTTACACGTACGACAATTCGAGTGGTACTTGAACTTTATCGGAGCGATTTCTCCAAATCCCACAATTAATCCCCTCATATGCGCCAAACGTCCGGGTAACAGCCTGAGTGGAAAAAACAACACATACCACAAGAGGTCTCATATGACATTACCTTCTAACATGGCCTTTGCATGAAAAATAACAATATTTGATCGGCTGTAAGGAAGGTGAAGGGCTCGAGCGCAGGTGTGTTTTAGCTTCCTTCGTTCGGTTCGTTTGAAAACATCCATAAAGATAGAAACGTGTGGGCTGAGAGTGTGAAGGAATTGACGGTGTGAAGTACAGGCTCTCAAACATGATGTCCCCACAGTAGCACTCATTAAAGCTAATAGGGTTTGCTAGCTATTAATAGGAATAATCCAGTGAGCAGACTGGTACGTTTCAGAAGAACTTCTGCTTCAAGGAACTTTACATCACGGAGGCATCACAGAGGTCTGATTTTCATTCAGTATAATATCGAATAATTACTCTCTAGTCACAGAATGTATAGTATACTTACGCTAAATATACCAAATTGTATACTCTATTTTCTGTAGAGCTTCTATTAAACTAAAATAAAGTCTACTCAGACTTCATCTTCAACATGCCTGGTTCCTGTGTCCAAAAATAAACCGGGTCTCTGACCTCACATGTCATGACGTCACTGCTGAGGCCGGTCCTGAAGCACCTACAAATACCAGTTGAACATTTCTGGCCCCCCTGTAGTCCACATATCATCCTCATACTGGAGTAATGGATGATATCATCTTCCTCCTGAAGAGAAGCTTTGAGGAAGCAGGTAACACTGAGAGTCGTGTTTTTTCTCCAGTGCTTTCAACACCATACGACCTGCATGGCTCAGCAATAAGCTACTGGACATGCATGTGGACACTCCTCTGGTCACCTGGATAGACAGAATTTTATATTATGTGTCCTTGTTTAATAGTATATTATTGTCATAGGGCACTAGATGAAGTGTACTTCTGTAAAAAGAGCGCACTTCCTTTCCAGTGGTGAACTGGATTGTACTAAACGGTCGGTATGATACGGACAGCTTCTGCTGTGTGCTATAAAGACATTTATATATATTTATATGTATTGAAGGATTGTTTTCTCACTCCACAGTGCACTAGACGTATGGATGGAAGATTTCATTCAGAGTTCATACACGATTCCTCCTCAACCAGGCAGAAGAAAGCCTGTGTTGCTCTTTTTGAAAAAGGAAAAAAACAACACTATTGTAGTTTACATCTTCAACCCAATTATGTACACAATTAAATCTGTCCCCAGGTGTCTTGTATGTGGAAATAGGACCTTTGAAAATGTCTCTCTGGTCTACAAAGCATAGAGTTACAAGTAAATAGAGGGGAGAAGATCAATAAAAAGCGTTCTCCTCTCGAGGAGTCCCGATTACGCCCAGACTATCCAAACTATTTATCCCGCTGCGCTATGAGACACAATGGTACAGCATCAATACCTGCAATCTCCGACAGCAGGGTGTGTGTACATTTTAGGCTGGGAAACACACCAGCATGTGTGTGTGTGTGTGTGTGTGTTATCCTGCCAGCAGACGGTAATTGGGACGCTGCCGGTTTGCATCAATTCAGTTCAGTGGGGGAGTTGAGGACAAAATGGGGTAGGGGCCATTTAAAGTGCTACAAAACAAGGGCTTTTGTTGGGGCTTGGTGATTTTGTATGAGAAAGAGACACACAGACAGAAGAATAGAGAGAGATAGACAAAGATGGAGGGAAGGCAGGTAGGGGATTTATGTCGCTGGATGCTGAGAGGGGGAGTGGACCATAAGGTGGGATCGGTATTTCCAATTATCAGAGAATTCTGTGTAATTTCATCCATTCAACACGCCGGCCTCTGACTGGGAGAGAAATGGGGGTCTGAGAGCAATGACCGCTAAGATCCCGCTGTTCCTCACCAAGGCTGAAGCACACATCCGCATCGGCTCGGCTGCCTCCCACGTCACCTTCGGCTCACTATTGACATCGAAAAACTTTTCTTTTATTTAGTTTTTTTCAGGCTTTTAGGAAAGTAACGACGTCTACGGCACAAAAGCACAAGCTTCATGCGCACAAGCATAATGTTGCTGATGATTTACATGTAAATTCAGAGTTTTCATACACATGCGCGGCCTTAGAAGTTGAGTTAACCTGCGAGTCCGTGTCACTTTGTGCTAATCTACACAAACGTCTGTTGATTCTCACGTTTCCGTAACACGTAAATCAGGTCCACATCAACACGTGACAGAGCATAACGCTATCTAGCTTTTATTCGATGTTAGCCATCTTAACGCTGCTTGTTATTTATTCTGGAACACGTGAAGCATCAGGATTTTGTTCAGTGGTGAACGTAACAGAAGACAGATCTGAAACTCCTTTTCCCTTTTTTCCTAAAATATTCCTTCGGTTCCGTTCCTTTGCTTTTTTACCTGTTCACTTCCTTTTCTTCTTTTCTTCACACTATTCTTGTGCTAGCTACCTCATGCTCGCTAGGTTCAATTCTTTTTTTTTACATTCCCTTTTTTCTTGTTTATTGTTCCGTACTTTTCTTCCTCTTCTGTTACGTTTAGTTCTCTTCCGTTCTGCTTGATCCATTTGCTATGTTTTATTCTTTTACATTCATGTTCTGTTCTGTTTTTGTTTATTTCTGTCTTTTTTTTGTACGTGCTGTATGCTTTCTGTTCTTTCTAGTACTTTTTCTGGGTCGGTTATTCTTTTCTCTGTCATGTTCTGTTTGTTATTCCATTTTGTTCTGTGCTTTTTCTATTTAATCCTGTCTCTATTTCCATTCCTTCATTACTGCTCTGTACTTTTATTTCCCTTCTTTAGGTTTTATTCCATTCCTCCTTCTTTTTTTATGTTCTATACTCTGTCCTTTAGTGAAGACTAAATTATTGGCTCTTTGGATTTTTGATTTAATGACTAGCTTCCTGTTCATACAGGTGGAAATACATTCCAGTCTCTCCCTACTTCATTTTGTCTATCGCTCTCTTTCTTTCTCCCTGAGCACCAAATTGTTCACCGAGGACGCTGAGAGACGATTAGCTAAGCAGCAAGGAGCTAAACATTGAAGGTTATTGTGACAGAATGGCAACAAGAGCAGCTAAAAACACACAATCTGTATCCACAGACTAAAAATGTTCAACCTTCTGTATTCAAATCAAAGCTGCCTCAGACGACTAAAACCTCCGATGACTAAATTGTAGTCTCTCGCACTTTGTCCCTATTTAAGGTAATAACACAGGGGTAATTTTTGCTCTGTTCTTCCATTTAATGCCACTTTCTGCAGAAGGAGGGGGTTGTTAAGAAGGAAAGTATGAAAAGAGCATGGAGGGGGGTCGGATAAGTGCTAGGTGGATGAAGAAGAGGAAATTGACAAGTGCCCTTGGTGCAATACAATAAAAACATCCTGTCATTTGCGGTGCATCCCCTCTGCTCTTTATAAAATCAGACATGTTCCTGTTCTCTCTCTCTCTCTCTCTCTCTCTCTCTCTCTCTCTCTCTCTCACTCTCTTTTCTTGATCTTTTTCTCACTTGTCCTTCCAGCACAAAAACACAATTAATACCTACAGCTCTTTCCTACTGATAACAACAATCACTAAAGACTCTTTCCTATAATAACTCCATAAAAGATCGTTGCACCGCTGCTTATTACCCCGAAGCACTTCAATTCATAAATACAACACTTTATATAGAATTATGGAGGGAAGAATATGGGGGAAGAAGAGTGTGTTTACTTCACTTTTTCCACTGCTTTGTTGAATTGTTTACACAACAATGCAAAAATCATGTTGGAATGTTAAAGTGAACAGGAACAAAAAGACTTTGTTTGGGCCTGAACATTAAAATTAAAATGATGTGAAGACTCAGAGGATACACAAGATAATGGGGGTAATTATAAATGTAAAATGCAAATGCAGCCTACAGATAGATAGATAGATAGATAGATAGATAGATAGATAGATAGATAGATAGATAGATAGACAGACAGACACAGAAAGAGAGGATATATATATATATTTAAAAATAAAGAGCCTAACATCTTTTGAACAGGTTGAATTGACTCCCAATCAGTGAGTAAAGCCATTGACCAATCACTGAACACCACTGTGCCCAAGACCCAATCACTGAACACCACTGTGCACAACAACCAATCACTGAACACCACTGTGCCCAAGACCCAATCACTGAACACCACTGTGCCCAAGACCCAATTACTGAACACCACTGTGCTCAACAACCAATCACTGAACACCACTGTTTCCAACAACCAATTACTGAACACCACTGTTCCCAACAACCAATCACTGAACACCACTGTTTCCAACAACCAAT
>JAOTRN010000035.1:1441460-1454756 GCA_028566695.1 Bagroides melapterus
GTTCATTTGTAAGCAAGGTTTGTACTAGAGCATACTGCAGCTATTTTTGTTTAAATCTCTTCTTGTTCATCTGTCTTGTACCTGCAACTAGTCATGATCTTCTGACCGCATGTCTTCCTGTTGCAAAGCAACGGTCTCTACGTCGCTGTTACCTAGGATACAGGTGTCTGTGTAGCTGGTTCGCTAAAGCTCGGTAACATATAACTTGTTAATCGCTGGGATAAACTGTTTTGTCAAAGCGATACAAAACAATCTACGCAATAAATAAAGAACTTCTCTGAAATTTTGGTTTCCTTTCTTTCATAATAAATAAAAAAAATAAATAAATAAACTTCCGCCATCCCGATTCATATGATTGGTCAGATTTCCTGACGTAATGCCTCTTTTTGCAGTCGCCAGATTGCTTTCGATACTGCCTTGCTTCCTAGTAGCAATGGTTTAAAATCCCATTTTTCTCACCGCGTTAATATGTTTTTAAAATCTTTGTAAAACATAATTAAGTAGTAAATTAAGTAATAATAGTAAATTATTATATTTAAATAAAAATAATAAAACGCAAAGAGTTTTGTAGTTATATAAGGAATCAGTCCCAATCTGGCAACACTGGATGCAGCGTTATGGAGGGTGATGCACCTGTAAGGCGGGGCGCCAGGTGACTCCCACTTGTTGTGATGCAGGTTTATCCTTCGGGAGAAAGCACAAGTCGCAACAATGCAGCCCAAAAACAGCGATGCGGAACGTTTATCTGTGTGTTTATAAGGGGGAGAGTTTCATTTGAACGAGAAGCGGATGTTAATAAAAGTGTACAATGAGTGCAAAAGATGAGCGAAAGCGGCGAGAAGGAGGGACAGGGAGATAACGGTAAGGGATGCTGTGATTCCTCCTCAGGCCTGGACCAGTCCATTCAACATATTTACCGACAGTATTACGCTTCGTTAAACGTTTTAATTATGTAATGTTACATGGATAATAAAAAATAAAGTACAACCTACCTTCTTTAGTTTATTGTTAATCAACAGTTAATTCTCCAACGAATAGTTACACCTTGTATGGTGTTAATGGTGTCAGCCATTTTTGACCAGGCCTTACGGTTTACACCTTAAGAAATGTTTCATAATTATTTACATATTATGTGTAATAGCAGATTAAAATGTTAATCACGTGGGGGCGGGGGGTATTACATTGACATTTTTAAATAACAAAATGTGTGAAGGAGATGGGTTTAATGATATGAATTTTTTTTTATTCTTAAATATCTTAACCCTGCTAGAACCGCTTGCTAAGGCGCACAATAAAGTTTATATATTGTATATATTCATTGTATATATTCACTTTTAAAAAATATTCTAAAATAATAAAAGCCACTCAAGAATTAGAGTCCATTGGACTGTTAATTTAATTATTAAGCTATGTTCAGAGAGCGGACATTGTGAGGTCATTTAATAATTATAATTAATAAGGCTTCAGTCTACAGATCAAATCTACAGATTTAATTATTTTGTCCACCTCTTGTATGATCTGTCATCACAAAGCTCATATTTAAGATGTGATCGTCATTCTTAACTTACGGCTGTATTCAGAAAATCTTATTTATTAGATCCTATATGACTAAATCTAATTTTACATTTGTTTTAAGTTGTAAGCCATTTTCCTGTAATGAAGAATGTATTAGTAATTAATAACTGCTGTAGTAACAGTAACACAGTCGACTCAGATTCGAGGATGCTAACTTTCTTAAGTGAATATCTTGATTGAAACCATTTTTTCACTGAATACAGAATGTGTTGAGTCTGGAGCGGAAAGAACGCCTAACTGGAGCAGCTATAAACTGCTTGTTGATCCATTGTTGGAGAGTGGAAAGGAAAAGCTATATCGCTATGATGGACTGCATTTCAGCACGCCTGTGAGTTTTAAATGAGGTTCCTAGAAAATGCTGGTGTATTTTTAAGGTTGTTAACAAGACAAATGTGGCTGTTTCTAGAGCTTCCTGATCATTAGGGATTTAAAAGGGAAAGCAGGAATTTACCTGAGCTTCCCTGAGCCATGACATCCCTCAGGTGCTAAACCACACTGTTACGTTTATCCTTAAAATCATCCATACGGCAGAAGGCCGTGGGAAGAGGTATTTACATTTAGTCATTTGGCAGGTGGCGGGGTCGTAAATGGTTTAGGCAAATCTAATCTAAACACAGTGCTGGTGAACAGGTCGACTGTAACACGAGCGACTCGAAGCTGAGTTTCCAAGAGCTGTCACTCAGTTAAATGTTTTTATTGCTGTATTCTTGATTGTGTCTGAAGGCTAAGATAGAGCCAGTGATGATGTTCTGCTCGTGAAACTTTTAAAGAAGCGACTTGCGTTTCCATTGATTTAAGTTCATGCATAAAAATAACCCTGAAAGTTTTTTTTCTCTAGGTTTGAAAACATATTCACTTGCTTGTTGTCTGTTACGGCATCGACACTAATACTTTAATTCTACTTGTTGCAAGATAAAATGTAAAATGGATGTTTCTCTCAAATGACAAGTGATTATATGATGTTAAACGTATCTATAACGGTCTGTATAATTATTTTAGAAAAGGGGAATCATCTACTTAGTGTATATAGTAGGTGTCTAAGTAAAACAAGTTATGATTCAATGTTTAAATGCTAATCTTATGTAAAAATAGTTTTTTTTCTAATATGACTAGTGCAAGTTTCCACATGTGATGGATGTGACATATGGATGTGAACTTATTGACTTGCAAAATACCTCACCGCCTAGAAGCAGGTCGTGAAACCACCAGAGCAAATAAACTGAAATTCAAAACCAGGCTATTAATTTTATGCCAAAATGCTTTTGAGGTCTTAAATCAGAATCGTGAAGAATTTCTCTATCAACTAATAAATAAAACACGAGATAACAAATTTGTGTAATTGTTCATAAAGTGAGGTTTATTTAACTTTTATGGAGGAGCCTAAAGTGTCAGAACAGCTTTTTAGGTTTAAATTATAACAGAAACAAACTTGCTTTGCTTATGTTTCACAACAAGAACGTAACATTAAATGAAAATATGATGTGTGATTTTCAATAAATAAACTGTATGGAGTAAGAGGTATAAGACACTCTGGGACTTGTTATAGGATTGTTATAAATACACAAGCTCTGAAATAAAAATCATATAATATCTTTGAAAATTATACAAAAGAAATTCCCTTAATCATATTTAGTGTCTTATCCCTCATTAAATTTGTCCTTTGTAAATAAAAACAAATTCCACCCCAATACTGTTTTCCACAGAATCCTGGAATTCACCCACCAGAAGTCAGAGACCCCAGAATTGCCCGCTTTTGGACCAAATTTAAAGAGACAAATCTGCCAGTCCCCAAGTTCAAGGTTATAGCAGCAAATTTGTACCAATTTTTGTTTCATCACTGGTGTATTATTTGTTTATTAATAATACATGAGAAGGAAATGACCCATTCACCAGTACATCTGTTTATAGGTTGATGAGAATTATGTTGGTGCACCGAAGGAGGTGACGTTCGCCAGGCTGAATGACAACATCAAGGCGGCATTCTTAACGGACATGTGTCGAAAGTTCGGAGAGATCCAAGAGGTGGAGGTTTTGTTCAATCCCAGGAATAAGAAACATTTAGGAATAGCCAAAGTCATTTTTGAAGCAGTCCGAGGTGCCAATGACGCGGTGCAAAAACTACACACTACTTCGGTTATGGGAAACCACATTCACGTGGAGTTGGACCCAAGGGGTAAGAAAAGTGTATTTGTACTCATCACTCTCTAGGGTTCGGATTAAGATCAAGATTAACCACAAATGACATTTTGATTAACCAGAAATGACATAGGATCTTCTTGTCAGCAGAGCCTTCCCACCACAAGAATAAATAAATTTAGATAAATGTTTATTATTGAGCCAAGAGATTGACAAAATTGGGAAATCCTAACTGCTTTGGCAGAATCCGGGAATTCTCTTTTTTTGCTATGTAACCTGAGATTTATCCATAATCTCTGCTTTCAGGAGAGAAGCGGACACGATATTTCCAGCTGCTTGTCAGTGGCTTGTATACTCCCTTTACTCTTCCTCTAGGGGAAGAAGCCTGGGGACCACAGTCACCCACCAACAGCTCTGACTCCCACAACGTGAGTGTGACGAATGCTTATCGAGCAGTGATGAGTTCTGTCAAATAAATATTTCAACTTCAATCTTTTGCTGTATTCTATGCAGGAGTATGACCCTGTGAAGCGCCTGTCTCATGGTTTTCTGTCTTCATCTTCCACGCTCCTCGGCTCCACCCCGTTTGATTGCTCCACCCCTATGTCCATGGACACGGCCTATTCCAGCATGCATCAGGACACTCCATGTAGTTTCTGGCAGGACACTCCACATGGCTCGCCGACATCTCACAGTAACCCAGGAACCCCGCCGCTCTGCGAGAGCCTTGCAAACACGACAACTGATACACACACTGATACACACGATTCAAAACACATCCCACAGTCAACTCCATTCATCACTTCTGAATCCCAACACACCTTTCACAACTCTCACCTGGTCCAGCTAACACCAAATACGTCAAATACAAGGCAGGGGTCTTTGATTAGCGTTACTCAAAATTCTTGGAACTCTAAAGGGCACGTGGTATCAGGAGGCCAGTCCCACAAAGTCAGCAAGGCTCCTCAAGTTGGGCACAGGGATCGTGTATGGGGCACTAAATATCAAAACGCATATAACCGTCGACCCGAGCATCGCTATGTGCACAGACCTGGATTCAACAGATCTCAGTATCGTTCGGGATGCACAGCAAATCTAGTGCCTTTAGTTACATTTAAAGGATCTTCAGCTGCTCAGACACAGCCGGATAAATCTCTTATCCACAGTAGGAGTAGCTCAAATAAACCTACAGGACAAACATCCATGAAAGCACCTACAGGTAGTATGGACAAGGAACCAATTCTGCCAGTATCCCAGAGGGGCAACTTGTGTCAAATACAGACATTGTGCTCACAGACATTGGGAAAATCTTTGGATCTTCCTCAGAAAACACCTGGTAATGTCTTTAACTCTCTTCTCCACGTTCCTGAGGTACAAGAGCAGGACACAGTTCCAATACAAACCCCAGAACAGTGTCTCTCCCCTGAGCAAGAGAGAAGTTTCTCAACAGAGTCATTTCCTCCAGAACAGTTGGCAAGCAGCTTGGACTCTCGTATCAAAATGCTCCTGGGAACACAGAGTCCAGATGCAGAAGAAAATGAGGAGAATTTAAACTCAGAAGATCACGTTTCCCTAAACATGCCTCAACTATCCTCCAAATCTGGGCCACATTCTCCTCAATCCCCTGATGCCTCAACTGCCCCTAATTTCATTGCATCTTCCGGGCACTATAGTTCCACACAGCAAGCTTCATTTACATTGAGTTTCGAAGATGTGAGTCCCTTTTCACTCCAGGACTCGGCAGAGGACGTAGAGGATACTCGACCAAGCGATGAACATTTGTCCAAGATACCTGTCATTTCAAACTTCTGTTCAACAACACGGCCGGCTCAGCTACCTTCTCATCAAACAGCTATGGTAAAAACTCCTTTATGGTTTTATCCCATAAACTATGTGCTTGTCACTGTTGCCTGTTTTAGAAATTTTGCTAAAAAATGAAACCAGGGCATTAACAGCAAATCTTGTGTCAGCAAATCTTGATACAGTGTTTTACAAGTGGTTTAGAAGCGCTAATGTATTTTCTTTTACAGAATATGCTGCCTCCAAGACAAGAACCTTCTGAGCAGCCTATTGGACTTGGGACCTGCTCTTCCCCTGCTGCTCCTGTATTCCCGTTACCTCCTCCACCTGTTCTCCTACCTCCACCAGGCTTTCCTAGTCTACCACCACCAGTTCTGCCTCGTATGTGTGCACCTTCTCCTCCTGTTCTGCACCCTGTACCGGTTCAAATCACTCCTCCTCCTCCTCCTCCTCCTCCTCCTCTTCCTCCTAACCTCTCTGTATCTAAATCGCCATTCTGCCTGCCACCAAAGATCCCTGTAGGACAAATGAACAGGCCCCCAAGGTGGTCTAACCCTCCAGCACCTCCTCCTTCTGCACCTCTTCCTATCCCGACCAGAATAACCCAGGGGAAATCCCACACTGTTTTCCCACCTCCGTTTTCTGTTCTTCCTCCTCCGACACCCTTTACAGGTATGGACGGAGTCAGACAGGCACCGAGTCCGACTTTTAATGCGACTGTCATCCCTGGCTATAGGGCGGCGTGGCCACCTCTGCGCTTACCTGTGTTTGACCCTTCAGTGCCGCCTCCGGGATACTTTCCTGTGACCAAGTCGCTCCACAAGACCACGGTGGATGGAGTAATGGCTGCTGTAGCTGCAGAACTCAGGGTCATAGTGAAGAAAGACATTCATCGCAGGATGGTTGAAGGCGTTGCCTTTGTGGCATTTGATCAGTGGTGGGATGACAAAGAAAACGCAGCTAAGGTAAAATACATTTATACGGTCATACCACCGGGCTGTAGAATTCTTGATTCTGATTGGTCAGAATGTGTTGATACATTATCTCTCATAACTACATGCATTTCCTTATAGTTTAAACCTGAATTTGTGATGTTTGTCTGAAAGGTGACAATATTCTTCCCTCTCTTTGTTGAATTCTGATGCAGACATCGACGGTTCCAGTGAAATCTGGAGAATATAAAGAGAAAGAGCCTCTGAAGATCAGAGTTTTGGAGCCATGGCAGACTGCAGAGAGTGTGGGGAATGATGGTGCAATACTAGGCACAGGTCTAGGGCTGGGTCTTCGATCTGCCCTTAAACTACCTTCATTTAAGGTACCACCAATCATAAACATTAGTTTAAACTAATAGTGCACCGGTATACAGAAAAAAGATGCCTTTATATTTTTGTTCTATTTAATTTAGAATGTCCAAATCACATACCAAATAGTGCGGAATTTTCACCACCTATTTTTTTACAGTTGTGTGTAATCAGGATGCAAACTATTAAACTAATAGTGCTTGAAACAATCTCAGAAACAAATCAGTACCCGGAAGTATTGGCACCAGTGAAGACCACCAATTTCAACACCAAAGTTTTTCTGCTGTTGGCTCGATTTCACATAATCAACAAGAAGAGGGTTAATCTGCATTATTGCTAAGTTTTCACAGAAACGAAATAAGCCATGGAGTGATTTTAGTTGGGGAAATAGTGAAAATTTAAAAGAAAAGTTCAGATTTTTCAGTATTCTGCATTCCCCATTGTTATTAGCTGTGCTTGTTATTAGCTGTGTGGCGTACTTTTTTTTTACCTTTGTTTCGGGTTCTTTATGTTTCTTCTTAAGATTACCTCAGGTATCCTTATTGATATTATAATTAAATTTAGATGAAGCGGAAGGATCCGTCTGGCGAGGAGTCTGTAGAGGCTAAAAAGTCATGTCTGTCCCCTTCGCCTGGTCACACACTCTCAGAGGAAGCAGGTCAGTTCAACAAATACAGTAATAAAAGAAAAACAACAATGTACAGCAAATAAACTTCTGATGAGTGTGAATTGTTGCTGTGTTTGGAAGCAGAGACACGCACACATGATGAAGAAGCGGACAAGCCCTGGAAGGAACCGGGAGTATCCGAGGTTAAACGGCGCCATGCAAGACCTCTGGAGCTGGAAAGCGATGAGGAGGAGGAACAGGAAGAGGAGGAAAAGATGAAGAACTCTGGGAACTTGGAGAAGATGGGTTCTGAGCAAGAAGAGAGCAAGAAAAGAAATATTAGAAATACTGATCAGGTATAACGCACCTTGGTGATATAGTTTTGTTTCATCAGATAACAGCACTCTTACAAATTAATTTCTTTTTCTGGTTGGAGGATGATGATAATGAAGAAGAAGAAAAAGGTGACAGGAAGCAGAGGAGGTGTTCAGCTGTGAAGGGAAAAGGGAGAGAAGTGACGCTTTTAGCTGTGTGTGAAGATGAAACTCAATCAGACAAAGGTAACGAAATAGCGATTAAACAAACATTTAAATCTCAGGCAGTAAAATTGTCTTTAAATAAAGAAAGTTATTACTTTTACAATTTTTTTTAATTCTGTTACACATAAAGTAAATTTGTTTCATTATTCCTCAGAGGTAATTAGCATAGCATCATCAGAATCCTCCTCCATCGCAGATTATGAATCCACACTCTCCTCAAGATCTGACTCGAGCTCTTCTGACGAGAGTCGTTACTCTTCTGACTGCGAGGAGTCTGAGGAAGACAACAAGGATGAAGGAGAAAGTCCATTCTCTGAAGCTCCCAAAGAGGAGAGAGCAGTGGAGGAGATTTGGATCTCATCAGATGATGATGTTGAAGCATATGTATCTCATACTCCTGCTCGGTCTTCTACAAACTCCTGGGAGGATGAACTCGCCCCGCCTCTGACTCCCTCAGCCCCTCTGTCTCAAGATGGAGACCCAGACGACGTGCTGCTAGGTGAGAAAATCAGATTCCCCAATTTGGGAAGGAATAGTTGTGTTTTCTGTATAGTTTTAGGACACAGTGTGATTTTCTGTCAAACTAAGCTGAATGCTGTAACAATCGCGAGGCAACAGGACCAAAATAACTGCATTAAAAAACTGAATACTTGGTGGCATTTCCATTAACTACATGTACAAGGTAGCCAAGTTCCTGCCTCCCAACATATACGGAGACATACTCATACACACTGCGCTGTTAAATTCTTGTTTCTGATTGGTCGGCAGGTATCGATAAGTTAACAAAGCTCTTACATCTTACTTACATGTATTTATTTAGCAGACACTTTTATAGTCACTTACAAATTACTCATTTTTTTAGTTTTGATATGTGAAGTTTTCTGTGAAGATCCATTTATTTATTTCATTTATGGAAGGAGTCTCCAGCGTCAGCTTGTACCAATCACGGGTTAAAGTTTAAACCCGTGTACCTCTAACGAGAGTCTTCAGGACAGAGTTTTTTTTAACTTCAAAAGGAAGTGACACGTGAAAGATGGGGTGTTTGCTGCTGTAACGTAAGTGATAACAGACGCTTTCTTGTTTTGAAGATGTTTCACATCATTGATCAAACAGGTTAAAATGCGTGCATGGCAAGAGATGGCATTCATTAACGAATTCAATCGTGCCTGATACCAGGGAAGATTTGAATAACTAAACACATAAACAGACTTTATGTTTAATTTATGGACGTTTAATGACTCATGTTTAAAAATGAATCAATAATAATCATAAACTCAGGGTCAGACATGCAGTGTGTGATTTATTTCTATCTTTTGCAGACATTGATCCACAGGAAGAGCTGCGAGTGGAAGTGTTTCTTCACAGCTACGGCTGCCAGGATCCAGTCACACAACACTTATCTAACAAACTCGAGCTGTATGACCCGGCTCTGCTTTCTTCAGCCAACGAGCCGCAGGAACTGCAGCGTCCGCCATCGGCGACTTCTATCGAGTTTTACTCTGGTACGAAAACGTTGTTTATATCATTAAGAAGTACTGAGATGTTTGAGGATAATATTCCACTGCCTTTCTTTTTCATATTCGCAGATGAGGGGTTGGAAACAGATACAAATGAATTACTGGAGGATTCTGTAAACCTCAGGCCCCCCACACCAACAGGCTCTGTGTCCAGTGAGCCTGAGCTCGAGCTGAGGTACGAGTTATCGCAGTCTGCTCCTGATGAGGTAGAACTGCCCAGTACTCCTGGAGGAGGTTGTGAAACAGAGACAGGAGCTCTCGTTTTATCCCCTGCTCCTACTCCTCCTCTCCCTCCTCCACCTTCTCCAACTGGCTTCCATCTTTTACCGTCTCCTACACTGTATTTATCTCCTCCTACACTTCCTCTCTCATCCTCCTATCCTGCCTATGAGGAAACTCCTAAAACACCAGGCAGGAATAACAGAGAGGAGCAGCTGTATCATACAGCAGCGATTACGCGAGACGCAGTGCTGAGGATGGCGACGCACAGCCCGTTCTGTCCTTCCTTTCTCTCAGTATCACCACACACAGGAAGTGGGGTTCCCAGAACTCCAGGACGTGACACGAATCCGTCCTCGCCTCTTTCCGAGGACAGCGACATCCATTTTCAGCAAAGGGAGCACTGGCGAGGTCGACGTCCGCGCTACTACTCGCAACAAACCCACATCCACAGCACCAGCTCTTCTCCTCACTCCTCCGATTCCTCAAGTTCAGAGACACCAGATGTGAGCTTTTCTACAAATCAGCTGACACGTTTCGATGATCTGAGAACGAGAAGAGAGCAGATGCAGCACAAAAGGAGAATGATCCTCTCACAGAGGAACAGACGAACCAAGGACGATTTTCAACACGTGTCTGTGCGAGTTTCAGCCTCTAAATCGTCATCGTGTGATGCGGCTCCTTGTCCGAGCAAGGAACTATCGGGTCAGGCCAAAAAGCCACTACAGGGACTTGAGAACCGTTTAGAAAACAGGCTTCAACAGGAGCCACCAGAGAACCAGAGATTCCCAGAACCTCTGTACCCATGGAGAAAGAGAAAGTCATGGCCTCACACTTCTTTGTTTGCCCCTCGTTCCAAACGGAGAGAAAGGCTGCTGATCGATGCCGTCTGGACTAAAGGAGTGAACGTTGAGGAGATCGGGCACCTTAAAGCCTCGTACGAGAAGATGCTCCAGCAAAACAACACCTTCGACTGGCTCAGAAGCACACACTGGGTTCCTCATCCTCATATCCTTACCTAGACTAACTATCTGTTCACAAGTTTGAAATTTCTTTCAGGTTCAGCTGCCTGGAGAGTGTTTGAGTAAATGAGTTTGACAGTTCAGACCGTGCGCCGTTGTCGCCCTCTGCTGTCTGTCGGTGGTGTAGCGCGGCCTGTTACATGATAATTACATAAAACCTCTTCAGTCGACTTTGTACATATTCATTCCTTTTTTCTGGCGCTGAATCTCAGTAGCATTTTATTTTAAAGAAATACCTGTAGACATTATGTTATACTCTATATAGTGAGCATGTAATGAATCGCAGGATGCTGTTTGGGATTTAGTTCAACTGTGTGCTGGATACGTGAAATTTATTTTAATAATAATAATTATTAAAGGATCAGTTGGCAAAAGTTAGGAATATGCACACACACACATTCATGTTCAGTAGCTTTAATTTAGAAACTGGCTTCTGAGTGACACAATATTTGTAAGATATTTCATAGACCTAGTATGTGTGTGTGTATGTGTGTGTGTGTGTGTGTTCCTTGACTCCACTTCACCGAGCAGCGTTCCTCTGGAATGGCCACCAAAATTGGCAGGCGGTTCTCGCTATCACACAACTGGATCCGCACGCACAGAGGGATTTTACGTCATCAGCAAGAGGGACAAACTGCGCTACCTCAGACACACACACTCCGCCTCGGGAGAACTAACTACTCAGGTGGGAATCGGGAGTGAAGGCTAAGTCGTATTATTCCCGAAGTTTATCCAAACAACATGTATGCAGATTTGATGCAAATGAACTTACATAACATTACGCAATCATATATATAGCTTTTGATTCATTTGATAAATTCTGTGTCCACGTAATATAAGGATGTTCCAGCTCAGCTTCCCTCATCATCCCGTTCCGGTTCGGATTTCCGAGCTGAACAGCGGCGCCTGCTGTCCTCCTTCAGCTGTGACAGCGACCTGCTCAAGTTTAACCAACTGAAGGTGCGACTGTCTGAATCCTATAACACACATCTTATCATGAGTAAAGCAAATGCTTATTTTTTTACCCTCTGCTCTGGACTTGTGGTCTATTCATCCTTTGTCTGATTTCTTTTACAGCAGCCACGTATGTCTAGTTATTATTTTTATTATTATTAAGCATACATGTCCTGTGTTGTTGCATTCAGTTCCGTAAGAAGAGGCTGCGCTTCAGCAGGAGTCGTATCCATGACTGGGGATTGTTTGCAGAGGAGCCGATAGCTGCGGACGAGATGGTGATCGAATACGTCGGCCAGAGCATACGGCAGGTGAGACAAACTCGTGTGTCAAAGTTTGTTCCTCTCGATTTCCTCAGAGATTTTATGACAAAGTTAAAAAAGAGACGGGATAGAAATAAGTAGAGTTAATATCCTGTGATATGTGTTATATGTTTTTAACTCATAACAACTTCTCAATTCATGTCTTGTATAAAAGAAAGTGGCCTTTTTTTCTGAAGCTGATGACGTTTGAACGCTGTCTTCAGGTGATAGCCGACATGCGAGAGAGACGCTACGAGCAGGAAGGCATCGGCAGCAGCTACCTGTTCCGAGTCGACCAGGACACCATCATCGACGCGACCAAGTGCGGCAACTTGGCCAGGTTCATCAACCACAGCTGTAACGTGAGTAATGATCAGTGCTTAGTTTAGCTATTCAGTTTATCAGCAATAACAATTTTAAAGCCGTGTTGAAGTTTTGGTTCATGAAGGCGTAATTGTTGTAATTCTAATTTTGCTCTTGTTCACGTTCAGCCAAACTGCTACGCTAAAGTCATCACTGTAGAAGCCAAAAAGAAAATAGTCATCTATTCTCGCCAGCCAATCAACGTCAACGAAGAGATCACGTATGATTATAAATTCCCCATTGAGGACGAGAAGATCCCCTGCCTGTGTGGAGCCGAAAACTGCAGAGGAACTCTCAACTAAACCCTCGACTATAGACCGATTGCTCCGTGCTACATGACGCCGTTGGTTTTTTTTATTGTCCGACTTTAGGGAAGTACAGGAAACAAACCCTCCATGACTCATAAAGACATTGTGACGCTTTCTTTTAATCACCACACCAAAAGTGATGTAAGTTACAGTACACAAGGGACTTGTAATGATGTGGTTACTTCTTTTAACTAGATGATTGTAATAATTAATGACACAGTGTGAGTCACATCATCAGAGATACACATCCTAACAAAAAGACGGTTATCTAATTAGAAAACTACTATATCCACACGTCTATCTCCGGAGGGATTTTATATTAAATCCAGAGATTGTGTGTACACTGTTTGTTGTACAGCGCTGTACAGTTATTTTTCTTTGACATGCATAATGCATTTGAATTCACACGTGATCTTCACACGTCACTCTGTGTGGTATTACATTTCATCATGCAGGACAAATAAAGTATATTTTCTTTCAGGAAGTGAGTTCATGTTATTTCCGTTTTTTCCATACAGAAAAGGTTTGTTCCGCCACATTTATCAACAGCACCATGTACATACTCATTCACACCCAGGGGAAATTTAGAGCTTTCAAACCACACAGATAGTAACCAGCTAAGGATGAAACCTGAAATCCTGGAGCTGCAAGGA
>JAOTRN010000035.1:1527997-1545579 GCA_028566695.1 Bagroides melapterus
GTCTTATATCACAAGCCAGAAGCAGGTACAGTGCGTGAAAGAAAACAGACATCACTTACGAACTAAATATATATGTTAATAATATCTTATGATGTTGCCATTAACCTACTTAATAGAGCAGGACACAAGATTAACATATTGGAAAAAGATTTACTTTAGTATATAATATAAAGTCTATCTTATGGCTTTCCTAAATATATTTTTTTTAAATGATGCCACTTGAAAGAAATAAAAAAAAATCACTAAGTGGTGGTATAGTTCAAAATAAAAATAAAATAAACTTGAATAAAAATGGTTTTAAAGTGCTCTTGAATTTTTGATTGGTCAGAAGGTGAATCAGAGTCTTCTTTACCAGCAGCTCTATCATTCACAGGTTTATATTAATTCATTTAATCTCGTCCTTGCACGTTTTAGCTTTCTACACTCAGCACAACCGTTGGCATATTGCAACAATCAAATAATCGCTTCATATCTTATCACGGTGTAACAGTGTCATGGTTAGAGAGATAGAGATAGAGAGAGAAAGAGAGATATATAGAGATAGAGACCACAGATAGAGCTAGATGAAAAGGGTGAAGGGTAGGAATGAATGAATTGCTCACGAATAGGGGAAGACCTCGAAGTCGGGCGCCGTGTCTGTCAGATTTCTCATTTTCATGGTGATGTTGTGAGCAAGTTCTCTTGCCTTGAGCAGAGCCGCTGTAAACTCCTGTGAGTTTGTGAGAGGAACGTGATATGCCATGAACCGAGACGCTGCACACATTCACAGAGAGAAAGAGAGAGAGATAGAACGAGAGAGAGAGAGAGAGAGAGAGAGAGAGATTGTTAGACAAAGACTGAGAGAGATTAAATATTTCTAAGCTAAATATTATTTCTTAATGCTAGTTCTTAGTGAGTTGGTTTCCTGTAATGTGAGTTTTTGGGTTAATCTATTTATTCTAACGCTAGGGTTAGTTAGTTAGGTTTGTTTTGTCTATTTACTTTACTGTTTTAATATGTTTAATCTAATGCTAATCTTTGGAGTAGTCTGTTTATTCTAATGCTAATGTTACTTCTTCCCTTAAGTTAGTCTGTTAGAAATATAATGCTAATCTTTGGGTTAGCCTGTTTATTCTTAAACTAATGTTTAGATTCATTCATTTACGTTACTGCTAGTTTTGGGGCTAATATGCTTACATTAACACTAGTTTTTGGCTAATCTGTTTACTATAATGATAACATTTAGGCTGTTTACTATATAATGCTAGTTTTTGGATCAGTCAGATTACTATAATGCTAATTCTTTTGTATTTTTTATTCTGTTTATCCTTATCCCAATTTTTAGGATTATACCTTTCAATGTGATGTTAGTTTAAATATATACAGTATTTAGTGTTTGGACGCTCTGTTTTTTGTCACCTTACCTAATATTTCTCCTGTCACATTGTCCCGGACCACAGATGTGTCATAAGCTCCCAAACCACTATGAAGAAAAGAGAAAAGAAAAGACAGATTTATAAAAATCTGTAAAAAGAAATCAAAAAGTTAAGAATAATTTGGTCAACTGAATTAATTTAGTTTGCCTTTATGTAGTTTAAGAATAAGGGCTAACGAATAACACTTATAGCTCCATTATAAAGTTACAGCTCTGCCTGAGGATGCAGTTCGGTTCAATTATTTTATAATTATGATACACATTTTTTATAACATAGCAGAATAAATATGAAGTGGTTTAAAAGATAGAAGTCTATTTGCATCTGAATCAGCATCATATCTATGTTTGTATCGATTGTTTGAGTTTTGGCCTACACCCACCCTTTGGGACACAGTAAATCTGGTCGGTTAGAGAGGAAGCTGGGGAGATACTTGTCGAACTCTTCAGTGTTTGGACGCAGTACGCCATTGGACGGGGAGCGCATACACTTCTGCAAACACGTCAAGGGAGCTGGGGAAGAAAGAGTGCAGTATGTTTTTAGAAATTATATGGCAAATCAGTCAAACACCAACACAACTGTAAGACCAAATACTGCAGGTTTTTCCACTGTGTGCTGTGAGCTGATACACACGCTCAGACGCAGGACAGAATTTCCCTGCGTTGGGTCCGAAGTTGTAAAGCCGACAGCATCGTGTCTGAGGATTCAGCCAGTCGATGAAATCATCTACCCAGGAAGATGCTGGGATAGCCAAGTAAGATCTGTTGAAATAAATGAAATTAAAAGAAAAAAAAAAAAACATAATTGCAAGCATTATTTTCCATTTTCAGCTTTAAATGTTTTCAACAATCAATACATAATAATTTAACTTTTTGAGGAACACTGTTTGAAACAAAAATGTATTTTAATACCTACTTTTTTGTTTTTATAATAATTATAAAATTATATTTATATTTATAAAATTATAATTATAATAATAACAATAATAAAAAATTCCAGCTATTAAAAGTTCATTATCAAAGCAGCAACAATTTAAGGTATTAAACCACAAGCCTAAAGCAGGTGCAATACGTGATTAAAAAAAATCAACAACAAAGAAAATAGACATCACACACAAGCTAAACACATATATTTAATACATGAAGCTTACAAAATGCTATTTTATAACATGCTGCAGTTACTGACTGATTTCTGCAGACATTATATCAGAAAATAATTAAATTTATATTAAATGTCTACAATAATTAGGACCTGTTTTTGCTCTGAGCAACGTGTTTTTTAACAACAGCTAGCATTTATATATAGAGGATAATCTCCACACTAGCATTTTAGTAAACAAGTTAGTACAGCTGTTAGCATTGTGGTAAAGGTAATAACATTTAAGCTAATATTAAAGCAACCAGAATAACCAAGAACTAGCACTGCACTTTACTGACTAACATTTAAATTAGCATTGTATTTAACAGCCTAATTTGAGTATAAGTGTATTTACTAGTTTATTCATAGTAAATTAAAACAAAAATATAATGAGGCCAAAGTTATTTAAATTTCAGACTATATTATATTATAATATAAAAATAAATATATATATAAATAAAAATTTAGCCTGGCACTCACCTGTCAGGATATGCTGTGGCATACTGGATCTTCTGGGTGAGGGAGAACTGATCACAGCCAACACTGGAACACACTGCATTCATACCATCGACATTTGAGAAGTTGAAGCCTCTTGTTGTGACAAAATATACGGGAACCCCGACCTCAAAATACTTGTACAGGTAGGCAAAGTATGTCAACATGTACGAATCCTGTGAAAGTGAACAGGAGACGAGAACTGGTTATGAGAAAGTTACAAGAAATGGTAAGCTCCAGTTTCAGCCATTTTAACAAGCTGAGGATTAAGGGCCTTGTTCAGAGGCCCGGATTGGTAGCTTGGTGGCCCTGGGATTTGAACTCACGACCTTCCAAGCAGTAGTCCAACAACCACTGAGCTACCACTTCCCCACATGTGGGCACAAGGCCTTGTGCAAGTTATTACTTCATGATTTGTACTTACTGTTGGCATGGCCAGCTCCTGATCCAAGCCAACCTTCACATTGAACATAAGGTAGATGGAGGCACAGAACATGAAGAGAAACAGCACAATCTGCACAGAAGAGCAAATTACAGCATGATAACCAATGCGTTATATAGTACGTAAGTCAAATTCTGTTCTTGTCAACTTTTATTAAAGGTCCAGTATGTACATTTGAACCATTAGGGATTCTTCTATTTATTCATCAATATGATGATGTTCTTTGTGTATTGACACATCAGTGTAACAGGTCGTACCACTACAATCCTGGAGACGGGGTGGAGCAGTACCGGGGCATAATATTTCCGCATTATAGGGAGAAGGAAACCCTCTTTGGGTTTGGAAGAACGTGGTTTCTTGACAGTGACACAGCAAGCTATTTCACAGCGATTTGCATCTTGTCTTCGAGCGTCAAGAGACAGCAGTGCCACGAAGGCAGTCATCTGCAGCAAGAAGTCCATGAGAACAGCTAAAGCAGCATATAGTGCGAAAGACCGCACGGCAGGCATGGTACTCAAAGCACCTGTGAACACATTATACAGAGTATAAAGAATGTTGAGTATAATGAGTGCGTCAATGCATGCGTGTGTATGCCCCTGGGTATACTGCTTTATCATTTTATATGGGCACTAAAACAATATTCATGAGTTCATGATAACCTTGTGAATAACAGATACAATTAAAAATACTAGTGATAGTAGATCATATCTCTTGGTTGACCCTGATTGCTGCCAAGATGCCTTGGATATCTCCTGTCCTTGGCTTCTTTTGTGTTTTCTTTCCTCTAACACACCAGATTCAATCAATTAATTCATGAATACTCATGAATGAATTTCTGAGGTGAACTGGGTGTGGTGAATATGTACGACCAGGGTTTATGAACTTGTGGATTGGTCACACTGCTGAGACCTCTTACCCAAAAAGAAGCAAATGGATTCTGACATGCTACAGAGGAGCATGCTGGGAGCAACATTTCCAAGGACTCGACCTATCTGCTCCTCCCGCTTCTCTCCTGGGTGGCGTATGTCTCTCTGAAAATACAGCATGAGATACCTCAAATTTCCTCATGTCATGTGAATGGAAATAGGCAGAGATAAAAAAAAAAGAAAGTGTAAGTGACAGATAATGAGCTGAAGATAGTATGCTCATCAACAGTGTTCAAATCAAGCATCAAATCAAGCACTAAAGATCAGCAGATAGAAACTGATCTGAGAGAGATACCTGATACTCCAGAACAAAGATGAAGATGTTGTCAGCTCCTACAGCCAGGACTAGAAAGGGGACCACTTGCAGAATGACGAGCGAAGACGGCACTCCTACCCAGGCATAGAAACCCATGGAGGCTAGGACTGAGCACCCAACTACCAGTATACCCCCCAGGCCAACAAGGAACTTTGAATCCACCTGGTAATTGGAGCGAATATGACAACAAGGAAGTAAAATCATTAAAAGAAATCCAGTCAGTACTTCCCAGTACGTCATTCAAGTCATTATATATTTCTGCTTGGATTGTATTGGGTAAAGTATTAAGATTTCAAGCAAATGTATAACCACTTAACTGATTTTATGATAATCAGTGCAAAGTTGGTACTTCCCATCCATTTACTAATCATTTTGCCACATTCAGAATGGCGCTGAGACTGAGGGACTTTCCACTAAGGGGATTCTGTAGATCATATTTGGCCGTTGCATTGACAGTGATGAGTTGCTGGGGTTTACGCTAAATAAAGGTGAATTTTGTCTAACTGTTTCACAACTGAGAGCCTTGCGCCTCACCTTAGACGTTGAACCAAAAAAATACTACAACTATGAAAGAACAACAACCTGCTGACTCACTAGAATGCGTTTGAATGACGAATATTCCCCTAGAGCCACAGCAATGTATAGAAAGATGACTGCATAGCTGATCATAAAAATGGGGATGTCCTCAATTGTAGTTCTGTTAATTTCATCTTCTAAAGATCTCTGCAGGGAAATAAAGCATTGGGAATTGTGAGACTGGAGAAAAAGAAGACTGGTTATTTTTCTATTCGAAAAGAAATGAATTTGCCAAACCTTAGTTGTATACCAAAAACAATCAATAAACAGTGAACATTTCTAAGCTCACCTCAGCCATGTAAGCAAATGTAAAGTTTGTGCTGGGATCTTTCTGGTACTCTTGTACTATTTCCAAGAATCTTAATTCCCATTCTTGCACCACTTTGAACTTTGGGTGTTCTCGCTGATAGTTATTCAGCGAAAACGTGAGGATGAAGGCTTCAGCATTTGTGTAGTCTTCATCTGAAAGCAAGACATAAATCAGTTACCCATAGACCAAGAACCCATGTGGCAGCAATCATCTGCCTTTCTG
The DNA here is from genome assembly GCA_028566695.1 of Bagroides melapterus. Taxonomy (NCBI): domain Eukaryota; kingdom Metazoa; phylum Chordata; class Actinopteri; order Siluriformes; family Bagridae; genus Bagroides; species Bagroides melapterus. The sequence goes on from JAOTRN010000035.1 coordinate 1,533,834, forward strand.
TCTGTCTTACTTTCATATCCTCCTACAGCCAAGAAGGGAAACACAGGTCCTCCATAGTCAGACATGCAGCTCATACCAAGTGCAGTGATGTCTTTAAAAGACAGCGGAGAGCTGTGTAGGAGAGAAAGTGAAGGATAAATCACACTTGCAAAATAATGACAACATTCAGAACCTTCCATCACTGTTTGTTTGAGAATGTTAGTTCTCAGTTGCAACTGCAATGAGACTTACTTGACACAGTAGATTAAATGATCTCTCCAATCAACTTCTTTAGTCACACCGAGCTCAGTCATGTTAACCTTTGCGTTCAGATTAGCAAGGCTGTTTTGGAAATACTGAGGAAGACTGTTGATAGCACAGTCGGTGACAGCGGGGTTCTCTGGATTGAGGGGCGCATAGCACACATCCTTAAGGCTGGCGGTTTTGTTAAGATCATCAGACCAGAACTCGATTGCCTGGATTCTATCTTGAAGCTCCAATAATTGCAAAATGAGGTCTGCGAAATAAGCAAGACTTTCAGCGTTATAGTACTGCTTAAGGATCTTTTAACTGACCATACCTTTTGAATATTATGGACTCCTTCCATAATATAAATATCTTTTTAAACCTAAAAGCCCCAGAGCTACTGCCAGAGTTTCTGTTATTCTAAGTTTTCCAACACTTACTGACCAATCAGGCTCAAGAATACACCATTGCTGTGGTATATGTTAGATTAGAATGTGTAGAATATAGTGTTCCTCTGGACTGGAATCCAATGTGGCATGTTACTATGATAAGTTTTATGCTTTATAGTTGACATAACAAAAGGCATTTTATTTCAGCTCAGAGTATTCAATACTAACCTTTAGAGATGAGGCCACTGAAGTTTGTTTTGCCAAACAGCAAGGAGTCATACATATATCCCGGTGTCCCTGGAGCTGTCAGAATCAGCTGGTTGGTACGAAAGAAAGGGTCAAAATGCTGGTCATTGAAGTCCTTCTCACGTCTAGCACGGCTGTTGGGAGCAGACCAAAGCTGAACAGGATCGGTGGTCAGTTCTAGGTTCATTAGCCCGCTTGAAAATGCCACAACTGCAACCAGACACACAATGATCACGGTCTTTGGGTAACTAGCCATGATAGTTCCCCAAGTCTGAAAGTGTGAACCCAGAAATTTTTGAACAGCCAGACTTGCTCGATCAGAGCATGTCACATCTTTGGGATTCACTGTTTGTTTGTTTTTTACTTCATTTGCATTTTTATCCATGCCCCCTTTTGACTTGTTTCTTTTCAAGGACTGGTAGACAAACATAGCCACAAGGAAGCCAAAGAAGAGGAGGCACAAGACTATAAAGACAATGATGCAGTAGAATAGGACTCCGTTCATGTCACCGACCATTAAGGAATTATCCAGTAAAGGTTGAAGTGGGGGAAGTGAAGGGCAAGCATCCAGACAGTCCTGGCAAGAGCACTCTTCTTCCCCAGTGGGTGATGTTTCATTACATCCAATAGCCAAGCCTGCATACGGAACCATTCCTGCCGGTACCTGTGAGGTCTCACCCGGCGGTATGAGTCTAAAATCGATATCAAGTGGAGCCAGACCATTGCTTGTGTCACCCTGGAAATCTAACCAACGCTGAGGTGTGCACAGCTTATGACCATATCGACCACACATGGTAGCAATTGCATATCCACCTGTCGCTGGAATTCGCACGTTCTGGCAGGACCTGAAGGACCCGTCAGAAAAGCTGGTGGAAATGTAAGCCTGGTAGGCAACCACACCAACTTTTGGCACTCCGGCAACTGTAACGTTTGCAGTTTTGGTGATGTTGATTATCTGGCTCTGGTCAGGGCTGCACGTGGTGATGCAGTGCACGTGAGCAAAATTGTAAGTACAGGACGGGCATCGGAGCAGCACAGCTTTGGATAGCGTCAGGCTGCTTTCCAGGGATTTAAGCTGATTAAAATTGCAACATGCAAATGTTTCACCCACACCTCTGTCCAACATTGGACAAACCTTCTTTAGCAGCTGGTAGTGTTGACCCGTCACTGGTCTGGCTGTCTGATAGCTTTTGCAGGGTATGTCTCCAGGTATCAGGGAACCTTCTACATTAGGATTTCGACCACATTCATCATACATCACACAGAAACCTGGTTGAGGCTGAGCTTCAGATATTACCTGCAACAGATCAGGTCAGGAAAAAGATTTGAAGCAACTTGAAACAGGTCTAGACATTTCTATTATTATTTCTAATGAACACTAATTGTGTTTTTGGATTTGTGGAGCTTGCAGTAATGTTGCAAAATCTGCCCAAGTTTTATAGATTTTCACAATGACTTGTAGCACTATTGCTTCAGTCTTTACTCAGCGATGGACACCAAAATTTAAACAAAACTTGGAATAATTATGGAATTATGCGTATATAATTTTCCCTAAGCTGTTTACTGTTGAATGGAGGGTTGAGGTAAGTATGTGGCCTTGAAAACAACAGTCATGGCTATTGAGACTTTGTTTCCTGATAGCTCATGAGTTTTTCACGTTCCGTTGTTCACGGGTGCTCCCTACAGGGAGTCATAAAAGATATGATAAGATATGTCGAGTCATATAACAAAATAAAATGGCATGACATTAAATACAAATCGCATGCATTTAATGAATTTCAGCGATTATCTTTCTTTGGTTTGTTTCTTTGTCTAAATTTATATCAGTTTGCAACCATTCAACATTTTAAACTACTTTAAATAGATATCAATATAAATATCAGTCTGAAGAGTTCAACTTCTGTCAGTTTGTAATTATAAGTAGAAATATTTAGGGCTTAGTATTATTAAATATTAAGGAAACAAAGAGATTTTTTCAGAGATCTTCAGAACAGAGTAAAACAGTATATTCTGTTAAAAGCTAAGTTAAAAAAGTTAATAAAAGAGTCATTCTTAATGAAGATAAAACTACATGCTAGAAATTCAAGGCTCAAATGATTTTAAAAAATTGAATTTCTCCATTTGCTTACTTAATTTTACAGAATCAGAATTTTTATAAAATATTAAAATATTGTGCTGTTTACAGGTGTATATTTAAAAGGAAGACGTACCAAATATGAAGCTAGTATTAGAAAGACGAAGCAGTTGTCCCACGTCTTTGTCCGGACCCCCATTCTGTCACCTTCTGAATCTAAGTGTCAGGCGACTGGTGTGTTACATCCAGCAGAAAGAGGAAAGAGAGATTAAAAAGAGAGAGTGCGAGAAAGAGAAGAGGGGATGGGGTAAACTGGTATTGATAGATACATGAGGAAGTAAGAATAAATAAGGAGGTTGTACTTCCAGCCCTCCTCAATGGAGTCATATGAGATATCGACTATGGTCTGTTTCTTATCTGGCCTGATGCGTTCAGTTCCAATCACAAAGCAAAAAACCTAATATACTCGATTGATAATTAACTTGGGGGTGGACACTGAAAGCCAGGAGTCAGTAAAACAAACAAAAAAAACAACTGCTTTCTAAAGAAAAAGCATATTCCACAACAACATAATACATCTCTGTTACAAAAAAGTCTGGCTGTTTTTTTTTTTTGGTGATGATGAATGCAACACCGATACTCACAACAGATACTCTGAGCTGAAAGGAAAATGAGACCAGGTACATTTAAATAAATTTCCTTGTAAATCATATATATGCATGTAATAAGCAATAAAATTGGGGTGTGTCATGATCGTGCACTGTTGCATAGCAAATCAGGATGTAAATAAAAAAACAAAACCTAACAAAAAACCCCAAGCAAACAAAGAATTATATGCTTCTTTCTCAGCATTTGGAAGATGGAGGAAAAACTTTCCAAAGAATGATACGATATATAATGTATGCCAAGTGGCAAACGCTTAATATGGTACTCATGAATTATAATAAATAAATGAATGATGCCATGATTCTCATTAATTTTTATTTCATTTTTCTAACATTTTCTGATAATAATAATAATTTTAAATATTTGTATAATGTTTTAACAACAACAACAACAATAATAATAACAATAATAATTAATCCAATATTTCTCTTCTTTCTTTCTCTCTTTCATTCTTCATTCTTTCCTTTCTTTCTTTCCTTCTTTCTTTCTTTCTTTTTCCTTTTTATTTATTTGTTTATTTATTATTTTATCTAACGTTCCTCATGCTAGTTTTTTAGAACTCCAAATATCTTTGTCTGTATTAAACAATAGTGTTGTGGCCTATAGGTTGTATTTTTTTAATCCGTAATTCTGCCTCAGAAAGTTTCTTATCACTTCAGTTCATAATTTCATAATTTGTTAGAACTAAAGTTTAAATTTAGTTGGATTCATTTCCAATTCAAATCCCACCAAGTTTATTGTTTAAAAAGAGATTTTTGTTTTCATGGACCGCATCTGGATTCTGGATCTTTCCTTGCGGCGTAGCATTAATAGTATAACTATTTCATTTTTCCAGTCACTTTTACCATTCGAAGTAATACATTTTTACCATTTTTGTGGCATATCTTTATGTTTTATGTCTGAAGAATAAATCATTAATTGCAACAAAACACACAAGTCTCCTACAGTCTCCTATCAGCATTATTTTAACACGTACGAGACGATTGCGTAATTTGTAATATCTAAGAGTAGCATACTGAGTTCTAGTCATAAACGCACACGCTACATGGTTTGTATCAGTATTTATGCCTGATTAGAGAAGTTGAAGTATTGGTTAATATTACAGAGGGGTCTGACGGGCTGATTAGTCTCAGCTCAACAATGGAGCTGTTAGTTCGTGGCTTTGTTTCATTTCATCACCATAGAACGATTGGTTTAATAACTGAAATTCTTTAGGTGAACAATGATCAGAGAAAAGGAATTCACCAGCATTGACCTGCATAGTGACTTTTATGATATGCAGTATTGGCTTAAGAATGTACTATTTGACTTAAAGAACAACACTGTTTGGGCAACATTAGAAAATAATACAGTAATACGTTTTCATATCTATTAAATGATGTAAACTACAGGTCCAGCGAAGTTCATGTCGGGTTCAAATGAAGAAAATTGAACAAACAGAAAAATAAAAATGGAATTAACAAGACTATAAATAAATAAATAAATAAATAAATAAATAAATAAATGTATCTTTGTTTTCTTCTTGTCAGCGTCGTCAAATTTATGGATGAAATTGTATAACGCGCGGTTAATTCCGTTCACGTCAATGAGCTCAATTTGGAAAGCTGTCCTATCCAAAATGGCGGCGCCGCTGAACTGTATAGCATTTAGCTAGACATTAAATTTGAAAGTTGACCCATCCGACATGGCGGCGCAGTTGCTACGTTTAGCTAATGAGAAATTCTGAATAATTTTTCCAAAGGTTTATACGCTACTGACAGGACTTGCGGTCTCGCGCGCTTCTCGTTGTTGTGGTAACGGCGCCTCTGTCTCTCACGTGCATTATATTTATTTGTTCCGGTTTATAAGTAAATCAAAATAATCAGACGGTTTATATTCAATTCAATACGGCATATTTTCAAGGTTAGGGTGAGTATATTTCGGATAATTTAATTCTGCATTCAGAATGAATTTATGGAGAATGACGAAAACAGTTTTAAGTAAAACAGAATGTAAACAACAACATAACCGTCGTTTCTTTAACATTTATAATAATAATAATAATAATAATAATAATAATAATAATAATAATAATAATAATAACATCATCAACAACAATAATAATGATAATATAGGGATTGTTATGCACAATGTTTTTGATTTGGATAATTCTGCAAACTATATTGATTCTCCAATATTATGGGCTATGTTGTCTAAATTCACACACACACGCGCGCACACACACACACACACATGCTTATATAAGTCCATTTATGTTTCAGGTTGTAAAATCACAAGCGTGGAAAAGTTCAATGGGGTGAAAACATTCAAGTCGCTGTCCGTTATCATTCTTTTAAATCACAAAGTTTCGGAGTTCCAGTTTATACCCCAGAACGGTGATGCATGTCATGTGTAGATAAACGTATACGTGCAATTTCAGCAATCTTTTAGGATTATTACTTCTTGTGTGAGATGGTACAGTTCTACATAGATTCTGTATATAACAGATTGCACAATAACGTGTTGTACATGTCTGCCCACGGGCTCGGACCATGCGAACACATAAATGTGTTTTTCCCTCTGTTTTATTTAAAAATTTCTTTCTCAAGGATCTACATCTATACTGTATATAGAAATTTATACATAGCTATACAAAATACATTCTTCTTTCATCATGTTTTCACCATCATGTTTAGTGTGTTTGAGGCTGTCGTGTGATCGTAAGACGTCTCCCTTACAGTGAAGAACTTCACATAACATCATTAAGTCGGCTGCCGGTTTGTGTCAGGACGTCACACTGCACATAGTAAGACCACCAAACTTAACTCACACCCCAAGGAATTCTTTTATCATGAGTGCTAAAGCACAGTGATTCATGTGTTTCTCTTAAGTGAGCTGTTCCTGTACTGTTACACACACACACACACACACACACACACACACACACACACACACACACACACACACACACTGTGTACCCTGATTAAACAAACACCTCTCTCTCTCCTTCCTGTCCAGAAACTCAAACAAATCATCCCACACAAACTCTCTCTCTCTCTCTCCCTTCCCTCTCATTTTCTCTCTTTTACACTCTCAACTCTCCACTCCACTTTTCTCTCTGTCCCCCTTCCCTTCCCTTCTCTCTCTCTCTCTCTCTCTCTCTCTCTCTCTCTCACATTATGTTTCACGACTTTCTTGACTTTCTGTCTAGTATTCTGTCTAGTATCTACAGCTCTGTAGCAAATGCCAAATCCTAAAAAAACACAGAATAGTGTGAGCTGGTTCTAGGCTCCTGGGTAATGCAGGTTCTCAGTTTTCATCCCAGCCACAGGAAATGGATTTGCTATGCTTAATTTCCTCTAAGCAATATGAATGAGGATTTTGTGTGGTGTTTTATGGTGCTTAGCGTGTGATAGGCTTCGGATCCACCGTGGTGCAAATCCATCAGTGAGGATGAGTCACTTAATAATTTTAATCACACCATTAGACACTGGGAGTTACACCCAGACTGAGGGAATACAAATAACCACCTTTATGGTCATGGGCATGGCTTTATTATTTTAGGTGGGGCAGTGTTACGAACAGCTGTTGGTGCGATCTGTTTTATATTTGCATGTTTGTCACATCTACTTTTAATGATCTACTCACTGTTTTACAGAATAGAGCAATCTGAAGACTATCTCAGTGAATAGTAGCTAGTTAGAGTAGTTCTTATTAATATGGACTAAAAAAAAAAATCACGATACTGATGTGTTGGAGGCAACTGTACCAGCTTCTTCTCTCTGCATGAATTCAGCTGAGCGGCGTGGTGAACACCAGGACACATAATCTTTGACCAGTTTTGACGTGGCTATAGGATTGTACTGCTCAGCCTTCACATTTCACCTCGGTGTCAAATACAGGTTATCAGATGGCAGTGTGAACGCCCTGACATCTTTAATCCTCTGACACCACAGCAATTTGTCTAAACCTACAATAAAATTTTTGTAATAAGTATTATTATTATTATTGTTATTATTATAGAGTAACACACTGTACTTTTTATTCGTTTATAGTGTCATTTGATTACAGGAAACAGTTGTTATCTAGAAAGCTCATTCCAGGAAAACATAGCCGATAAATCACATAATAAACGAATAATATTCTTGATCTAAAACTTGATCTACTGTAATGTTTTTAGATGCCAGATTCCGACAAAAGTAATCTTTTCTACAAGATCATCAAAAGCAACCAACACAATGAAATATTAATAGCTAAAATGTTGACCAACAAAACCATCTTATTGGATATACTTTAACGGAAATCTTTAAGGAATAGAGCTAGTATATATAGAACCTGATATATATATATATATATATATCCTGATGGCTAAGGATATAGGCCATTAGATTTTTATTTAAACGGCAATGAAAAAGATGAAAAAGAAATCGAATAGAAAGTTTAAATGGAAATCTTGGGGGCAGTTTTTTCTCACATGTGTGAGTGAGTGAGAGAGAGAGAGAGAGAGAGAGAGAGAGAAAGAGCGAGAGAAAAGGACTAGAAGAGAGGGGGGGTGGCAAGAAAAGTAAAAGTGAGAGAGAGAAAAGGAAGAGAAGATAGAGAGAGAGGGGGGGTGGCGAGAAAAGTAAAAGAGAGAGAGAGAAAAGGAAGAGAAGATAGATAGGGGGGGGCAGGGGGGGCGAGAAAAGTAAAAGAGAGAGAGAGAGAAAAGGAAGAAGAGAGAGATAGAGAGAGAGGGGGGTGGATGAGAAAAGTAAAAGAGAGAGAGAGAGAGAGAATTTCCTACTCTGGTTACACAGAATGACCTGGGTTCTTACGTCAGTGTGTAGGGTGAATGATGGACACATCCTAATTCTTCTGGTTAACCACTGTGTGGGCTCGCTGCACTCTAATGTCACTCTGAGTAGGAAGCTGCTAAAATCCCCTCTTCAGGTTCCAATGCAGCCAACAATCTCATTAAAACCCACCTCAAGATCGAGCAAAGTTATACATCATAACCATGAGTAATAAAGTCTAATCTAAATATCTGATAGTTAAGTCAAGCATGAAATACTAAGCAGACGTTACAGTTGGGGAATTTTAGGTGCGCACAAAGAAAGTAAATTAAATATCAAAGTGTTATTTATAATTATGTACAGTTTTCAGTTGAGCTTTCGTGAGTTGTGACAATGTTTCATAGATTAAGATGATATTCAGTTAGCAGTCCACGCTAATTGTAATGATTTTATTTATTTTTTTTCAGAATTTTACTTATAGTTTCACATTCATGAGAAAAAAATTTTGATATTCCCAAGTGAGTTGTCCTGTTTCCATGGTTACTAAATGGTTAAAAAAAAAAAGGAATTCAGTCTCAGGAAGGTTTTATAGTACGTATATCATGATGTCATAATGTTGTCAAATAATGACTATTCTTGACATAATTGCATAATGGCACCAGTTTTTATTTTTTAATGCTAACAGAGATCAACAGCGATGACACACACATCATCAACATCATCAAATCTGCTGTGTCTCAACATCAAGAAAAAGCTCCATGTGGCTCCTGGACCCTTTTCTGTCTGCTCTTGGCTCATCCTGGTGTGTGTGATCCCTGGTATGAGGTCGTGTCTGCAGTGCGATCTTGCCGTCCGACACATGCACAACGACTTCGTGGATACGAAGCAGAAGATTACTGTACAAGAGCAGATGGATCTGATGAAAATCATCAATCATGCCTATGTCACCTACCAGGACACCAGCACACAGCTCTCTGGAGTCATCGGTGTGTATAATTATATTTAGATTTATTTTTTATTTATATATATCTTTTCAGTCATTATGTAAACACAGAAATGTGGTGAGCAAAAACATTTCAGAGACCCAGTTATTCTTCTGTGTCTTTTAGATAGCTATATGGTAAAAAAACAGAAATAATGTTGACACAATTAGCAACAAGTTAGCATGATAACATCATTACCTCAGGTTCTTCCCTTAGCATTACAACATCATTACCTCAGTTTCTTCTGTTAGCATCATAACATTGTTACCTCATGGTTCTTCTCTTAGCATCATAACATCATTACCTTAGGTTCTTCTGTTAGCATCATAACATCATTACCTCAGGTTCTGTTAGCCTCATAACATCATTACCTCAGGTTCTTCTGTTAGCATTATAGCATCATTACCTCAAGTTCTGTTAGCCTCATAACATCATTACCTCAGGTTCTTCTGTTAGCATTATAACATCATTACCTCAGGTTCTTCTGTTAGCATAATAACATCATTACCTCAGGTTCTTCTGTTTATCATTATAACCTTCTTTAGCTGAGCTTATTTAGTTAGCTTTGCTTTCTCTCTGACTAAACATCTTTAACCACACGTCAGCATGTAGTCTCCCGAATCCATTATTTATTTGATGATAAAACACAGCCATAAGCTGAAGGATGAAAGTTTTTCCCTTTTGCTCTGCAGATCTCACTACTTTGTACCGAGCACAAACTGAGTATGAGAGCGAGTTCAGGAGACACTGGCAGGAACCAAGCATCGGTGAGCGCTTTGACTACTTTTTGTGCGGGTCTGTGTGTGTGTGTGTGTGTGTGTGTGTGTGTGTGTAAAGTAAAAGTGAACTAGAGGGAATACACTGTACTGTATGTCAATTTAGAAAGGACAGAAAATAAAAGATTTACTTGAAGATTGTTTGCACTTTCACACAATTATGAAGCTTCGTCTTTTACAAAGCACTTTTTTCCCTGATTATGTTTTACGCCGTAGGGCTTCCAAAGTTGTAAAAATAAATCAATTCAACAATAAAAACAGTTTAGCCCATACTGGTAAAAGTGTTGCTGTGGTTACAGTGTATATGTCACATGACATGTTTTTTTTTTGGTTTCATTATTATTTTTGGCTTTATTCTCTACCCCAACAGCGTAGTGGCCTTGCCCTTATAGAAGCCACTTTTCTGTGAATAATTGATTTTTCCTCACAGTTCAATAAATTCCTGAATTTGCCAAGTTCCTTATGCCTCATGGCCTTTGTGTGCAGGTTCTATCCAATGGGATATGATAAAGATCCTGGAGAAAGGGAATAGGATCCTGAGGAAGCATCTAGAAATCTTTGTTGCTGAAGGTTTGAGTGGAAATGGGGAAATTACAGATTATTAAAACAAAAGACTTTCTTTTTTAGTGTGGGTCTGTGTGTTGTTTTTTTCCCCAATGGTTCTGTTTTTGTCTTTTCAGGACTGTGTCCAAATAAATGCGGTAAGGTCAAATTCAGTTTCTCAAGCTTTTTATCGATACCCATACTTGTTTTGAGCCATTCTGATATATTCGTGTGTGTGTGTGTGTGTGTGTGTGTGTGTAAAACAGGTTTACTATTTCAGAGTGTTATGAATTGCTCTTCCTGCCAGTATGGGCTGCACATATGTCAATCTGATATACCCACGAAGGACTGCGGAGGTCACACACACACACACACACACACACAAATATATGACAATGGCATACATACACAGAAAATGATTTGCCCCACCCCCTTATGCCCCCCCCCCTCTATCTATCTCTCTCTCTCTTTCCCTCTCAGAGCATCATTTGGAGGCGAAAGAGGGCGAGCAGGTCGTGCTGGATTGTTTTCTCCCGTGGCACACTTTGGTAGTAGGACATGCTGAATATCATTACTCCTGGAAACGGGGAGCTACCAAAGTAAACACACACAAACACACACACATACACACACACACACACACATTGTGACTCTTTATACACTTTACTCATGTGTAAACTATATATTTATATCCTGTGAATCATTATAGTGAGATATTTCTGATAATCCTTGCATTATCATTATTATAAAAAGTAATTTGCATAATTCGGTCAAGCAAATTTTAAAGTAAAAATGATTATAAACAAATAGAAATGCCAACAGAATTTTCCAGAAGCCCACACTCTGTGTGCTCAGTCCTCATTCACTCACGTTTCACATGTTGTTAGTTTTCAGTCGAGGATGAGTTTGAGGTTCTGGTGGTGACGACAGACTCCAAAATTGTCCTGAACCAGCTGAGTGTGAGCGATCAGGGGGTGTATCGCTGCTTCCTGCTGGATCAGCATGGCACTACACTCTCACACACACACTTCATCCTCACTGGTGAGAGACGCCACACCTTGATAATTATTATTATTATTATTATTAGTAG
>JAOTRN010000035.1:1558264-1573819 GCA_028566695.1 Bagroides melapterus
TGTGTGTGTGTGTGTGTGTGTGTGTGTGTGTGGAAGCAGCAAAAACGTCACACGTTTAAAAAGCACTCGAAAAACCCGAGGGTAACCCCGGAGAGCCCGCCTAAATGCCTGTGGGAACCGAGAGGGTCACGTGACCGCGTCAACAATCCAAATATGGAGCGCCGGTTGAAGTCGAGCGCCCATACATGGCGTTTCCGTCCGTGACGTCGCTTCCTTAAACGGAAAAAAAGGGCGGCGCCGCGGTGATACAAATAACAGCTTGACACTTCCGCCTCCGCAGTTCCAAAACACAGCTGCTGAAGTAAGAGTTCAAAAAACCGACATGACATGATGAAGTCAGCGTAGAGGGTTTATTTAACGCAATAACGGAAAAGGAAAGACGCAAAATGAGATTTTTGTGACTTTTTTGTGTTCCTTGATTTTTTTTGTCAAGAAGAAGAAATCAATATAGCTTATATTTTTTTAAAGAACGCTATAACTTTATTTATTCTCATTAAAAAAAAAGCTTTTGCGCAGACATTTAGTTTCTGTATTTATTTATTTACATATAATCTAGTTTTGAACATCAGTTTTATACATAAAATTTTATTCCTAGGGAAAAAAGCTATTTATTAATTGGAAAAAACAACAATAAAAACAAATAATACTATAACAATATAATGGGGGTTATCGGAGAACCGGTTGAAATTTCAAACGAAGAACTCGTGCAGATGCTCGTGACCCCGGAGAGCAGCGGAGCGCTGCTGGTGCTGGACTGCCGTCCGTTCCTCGCTTTCTCGCGTGCGCACATATGCCGCGCGCACAACGCCGCGTGGAACTCGCTGCTGCGGCGCAGGTGCAGCCGTGGCACGGAGTCCGGCGCGCGCCTCGACTGCCTGCTCGCCGACAGGTCTCTGCTGGGGCGCGTGCGGACCGGAGACTTCCGCCACATCGTGGTGCTGGACGAGAAAAGCCGCTCAGTCGCCGAGCTGGAGCGCGAGAGCATGGCGGGCCTGGTGCTGTGCGCGCTCCAGCGAGAGGTGCACGCGGGCACGGCGCGGATCTGCTTCCTGCAAGGTAAAACACGAATATTTCAACTTTTTATAATATATAATATAATGTAATATATAAACACACGAAAAATAATGTCAAAATTCTATATTAATAAACCACAATAAGCATAATATACATTAAATATATATTCATACATGTTCAAAATTTACTATTAGTTATGTGTGTTAAAATGATAATCCTGATAATTTTGAAGTTATTTGAATAACTTCAATTCGTAATACACTCTATTTAGAGAACTTTTGGTACTTTTAATCATATAACATTTTAGCAAAACAGACACAAGAAACGGCACTTAAATAAATTAAAACATAGCTGTACGCTTATATTCATTTCCATGTAGAAAAGAAATTATTAGAATTAGTATCTACCTTGTTCCACAGCTTAATTGTGGTTAAGCTGACTAATCTCATAAATAATCTTTTTTTTTCGAGTTCATCAAGGAAGTCTATTTTATACAGTCCTGTTATTAACTGGTGTTTACAGTATAGTTAGGAAATGTCAGATGTCAAAACAGACAAAGAAAAAAAATAAAATCTATCAAAAATATTGTGTTACAGCTGCACAATCTATTGTTCGTTATATTATTATAATATTGAGCTTTACTCCAAGGTCAACATTCACTACCTGAATAATACATGTAGTCACTGTAAATAGACGATGCTTTCTCTTTCAGTTAATCTTGACAGTAAATAAACACACAATTGCTCAGCTCTGGAAAGTCAACAGTGTGGGAAAAAAAAATGTGTAAAGGTGTAAGATAAACACAGCAGAGACAAAAACAGAGTTGTGTAAATCCACACTGGGGTTTATCCAGTATTCAGGGATCTTATTGGAATATTTAGTCTGTTATGTCAAAAAGTTTAAATAAAAACCACAAAATAACTCAAAACTTTATTATATTTATGGACTTCACTGATGAAAAATCTTTTACAGTAACAATGTACTGAAAAAATTGATTGGCTTGTTTTTTAAAATTAAGGTCATTAGTTTGTTACTGCTTTATTTTTATTTCAAATCTGACTCTGGCTTTATCATTTATTCCTCTTCATTAACCAATCATTTTTTAAAGAATATCTGTTCATTTGTTCATCTCCAGGTGGATTCGATGGCTTCGTAGCGCTCTATCCTGAGCTGTGTATCAGTGCACCTGATGTTTGTGGGAATCAGACGACGCTGAGCGACTCAGAGCCACGAGTCTCTGGCAGAACAACACCTCTTTATGACCAGGTACGGAAACATCAACATTTAATAGTTTTAATAACTACAATAGTTTTTGTGCCAAAAAAAAGTATTTTATTTATTTTATAAAAAAGTATCAAGCTATTGTGCTCATCATTATTTGCAAAATCCATGTAGATGCCAACCTTTCATCACCTAAACATTGAATTTATGCTAAACTATCTGGAATTATTCAAGTTTAATAATGGGACCTGGGTTTCACTGAAGAAAAAAAACAGTATTAAAAAAAGCTGGCGTGTTAATACATCATAATACAACAGGTAGAGCTTATAGGGTTTTTTTTTATTTGCATATTCATGTGCCATTATATATCTACTTTGCATATTCATAGAATTTGGAAGATTTTGAATCTTTTCCTTGTTGTCTGTTGACACTAAATAAACTGATTTATTCTATGTAATATATATAAAATAAGAAAAGATATTATGGTCTCTTACGTTGTGTGTGTGTGTGTGTTTTACAGGGGGGTCCTGTAGAGATCTTGCCTTTTCTGTTCCTGGGCAGCGCTCATCACTCTTCCCAGAGGGAGCTGCTGCGGCGCTGCGGCATCACAGCCGTCCTCAACGTCTCCTCGTCCTGCCCTAACCTGTTTGAGCACGAGCTGAACTACATGACCCTGAGGGTGGAGGACAGCATGGCAGCTGACATCCGAGTGCTCTTCCCACAGGCCATCCAATTCATCGGTAAATTCCAGTTTTATCATATCACGTCCTTTTTTTGTTTTACACGTTTAAAGAGAACGATATCAAATGTCACTTAACACAGGCAGCAGCAGCAGCAGAGTTCAGTTTCATTTAACCGTGTGTTTATTCTTTAATTTAAAGTTAATAAAAAGCCTGGATATGAGTCTCATATAAATCAATCAAGAACGGTTTGTTATCAGATACTTACTGAAGCAAGCTCAGCTCTTGTACTTAGAAATTACTATTTATTTTGGAACAATCTGGAGTTAATCTGGATCTAATAAGACCAGGTGAAAATCTTTAACAGAGATCATATCGACTTTAATAAATGTCTTTAATAAAGCTCTCACGTAGAGTCGCGTCAGGATCCAAGAGCGAGCAGTTAATGAGTTCCCCAGAGAGTTACTCTTCCTTATTTCATTACTGTTTTTTGTTTCATTTTGTCTGTGGTAATGATGGTGATGATACTGTAAGAAAAAGTTAGAAAAAATGTTTCAAATGTATATACAGAGAAGTGCAAAAATTTGTATCCCCTTTGGGAATCGGGAAAATGGCATATCAAAAGAAGGAAGACAGAAAATTGTCTTTTGTTTTGTTTGTTTTTTTATATAGAGAGAAAATATATAATGGTGTACTACTTTCATTTCCAGATTCAGTGAAAGAAAGCGACGGTCGAGTTCTGGTCCACTGCCAGGCTGGCATCTCTCGCTCGGCCACCATCTGCCTGGCGTATCTAATCCACGCCCGCCGCGTGCGCCTAAACGAGGCTTTCGAGTTCGTGAAGCGCCGACGTCAAGTCATCTCCCCGAACCTGGGCTTCATGGGCCAGCTGCTGCAGTTCGAGACGGACGTTCTGTGTCCTTACACGGTTCTGGACTCGGAGAACGGTGCCACTGCATTTCAGTACCTCTGCTCAGACAACACAGACCTTTCATGATCTTTATCGAGACTGCTCGATTGCTGGGACTTCCTTCATACTGTGACATGTGGCTTGCTTTAATGATATTTGGCCACAAACATTTCATCATTCAGTCCATCATACACATTCGTCCACTTATGGGATTCTCTTGAATCTACAGGACGAGCCAAATACTTCATGTGTATGTATCTACATGCTAACGTGCACTAAGCGACTACCTGCACTAGACACTGCACTATTTAATTCAGTGTGTTTATTATCCTGAAGCAGGAAAACCCATCTGAGAGCATCGGGTCATTATTATGTAATTACTGGGGCCCATCAAAATCAGCACAGAATACTAAGGCATATGAGGGTGAATAGAACTCTGAGAAATGTTTCTAAAACGTTAAAAATCTTCAGCTAGACTTGAGCCATATGGCGAATAAAAAAAACTATATCCCTACGATACACAAATAGATTTCATGTATCGAAATATTTAGTTTTATTCTAACAAACCACTCTAGAAAAAACGACAAACTTTATTACTAAACTTTATGTGTGGCCAAAGCTACTTTGGGTCAGTGTTTTAGAGGTGCTTAAAAAATCATACTCAAATTCTAGTTGCACAAAAGTGTTTTCTGATCGTAGAACACATTAATCATAACACAAAGTCATGTATAACAATACGTAACGGTCAGAGAAACATCTAGACGTCTTGTGACGAAGTCAGAAATTCCACCATGTTGCTTTTGCACCGAAAACGTAGCCGTGTAGCTACGTGTGGACTTCCGTGCAGTCGCAAAACAAAACACACTGGATTTTTGTTATCTCGTACAATTTTAATCCTGTGGATTTGCAAGTCAATAGCAAATAGCGAATTAGCTAGCTAGTTTTACTGTGTACTGCATTAGCTACAGTATATATGGTTGAAATGACAATAAAAAGCTTCTTGATTTCTTGACGCCTGAGCTAGCTAACGTTAGCCGTTCACTTAGCCACTACATTCCCTTCAAGTGGCCCGATTTCTGTGACTACAGATGAAGTACCGAATCCGTACAAACGGATGAGAAGATGCAGAAAAGTGCCACATGACTTCTGTCTGCTGCATCTTTTTCCTATGGATATGACGATATCACCCAGCACTGACTCGGTCGCTGACTCTGGACTGTGTTTGGTTTATGTGCAGAAACTCCAACTCAGGGAGTGACCTAAACAACTGTGATCTCATTTTAAACTAGACTAACATTATTAACGTTCGTCCTGTCATACAGTCCTGCGACATTCTTTACACGTTCCACGTTTTTTTGTTACTCGTTCAAGAAGGTCATTATAACAAAGATTTTTTTTTTTGCTGTAAATATTGTCGAACCCTTAAACAATGCACTTTATTTTCATTTGTAAATAATGTCCGTTTGATTTGTGAATATTATTGTATAAGCTGTCATATTCAGTCATTTATTAAAAGATTTTGTGAACATATAAATATGCTGTCTTTTTTTATGGTTAGATAATGTTCATAAACACTCGATAACAGAATACAGACTAAAAGTCAAAAGCACAAAGAAGAGCTATAAAACAGAAAAACGTAGTAATGAGTGTGACGAGTCAAGTCCAGATGTTCGCATTGTCTTTTCACTTTGGAGAAAGGAAACGTCAGAGGACGTGAACACTAACTTCCTTGTAGTCTTGCTTGTAACTCTTCAAAATTCAGGTAATAGATTAAACATAAATTTAAAGAATTGAAAAAGAATGGTAGGACTTGCTTCTGTTCTTCCTGTGAAATTTGGATGATGTAAGGATCGCAGTGTGCCAGCATTACCCATCAGCCCCTGCATGTCACGTGATCAACACTCACTTCACATGCCCCGATTGCCCTCACCACCTGTGTCCTGTTTCAACCTGATGGGTGTCCTTATTTAAGTTCCCGGGTTTCATTGATTCTTTGAGTTTCTTTTTTGGACTACTTTGAACTACTGTAGCGTCAGTCAGCTTCGTGCTCGGGTCTTCATCAGGGATCATTTGAAGACTTCGGCAGGAAGGAATTAATGTTAAGTCTGTAATGAAGTCAGAAATGACACTGACCTGTTAGTTCCTCAGGGTTCCTCTTGGTTGCTAAATTCCACTTGAATATAAACATTTACATAATTTACTGTCTAGTGACACCCAGATGAAGATGTAGTTTCCTTCTGAGTCTGGTTCCTCTCAAGGTTTCTTCCTCATATAAGGAAGATGTGAGGAGTTTTTCCTCACCACATTTGCCTCAGGCTTGCTCATTTAAACTTTTAAACTTGAAATTATTTATTCCCTTTCTATGCTTATGCTAAGCTGCTTTGAGACGATGTGATTTGTCAAAAGTGCTATGCAAATAACTTGCGTTGTCATGTTGAGTTTCTTGCTTTGCTTTTTTTCTAGCATTGTTTCTAGTCTAATTTATATATTTTGGTTTGTGTTTCATTATGAATGTTCACACTTCAAATATTTTGTTTAAACAGAATCCTGGGTTATCTTATTTCACGTTTGTTTTCGTGCTGCTCAAATTTAACAATTAAACCAGATTTTTCATAATTTGACATTTCACCTTGTATATTCCTAAACCCCGGATTAACCTTCTTCTTATTTGCATATTTACGCCGCCAACAAGCATGATTGGATAAACAGAGCGCGTGACCGCTTTAAATAAGAGTTTGTCTCGCGCTTGCACGTTAGTGAACGAGGATGGGTGCGGGTCAGCCATTCTGTTACTGTGCAGGTATTGTTAACTTTTATAGCTTTCTAATCTTTCTTTTTGTCATTCTTTAGTTTGTCGTTTAGTTGAAAAGTTAGTCGTTTGCTGAAATCCAATTTCCATCGTCACGTATTTCCCCCTCAACAAACTTCCGGGATGTTCAGCGTTTAGCCGCCTGAAGCTAACAAGCCGTTTTTTTTGGGTCACGTGCTACGCAAATTTCTGCTTGGGTGCCTTCTGAGTGCCTGAGGATGTAAGCAACACGTGACATGTGGAAAATCCCAAATAATCCCGGGGGGGTTGGGAGTGCTGGGGTATGAAATTTCTCAAGAATTTAGAAAGAGATTTTAAACTGATTCACAAAATAATGTCACATGCTTGTTGATCTAATAATTAATATACTGTAGATTTTGTAAGGTTTATTCTCGTTTGAAACATGTTGTAAAGGCGAAAAACCTACCCACTGTTTAAAAATGACAATTTCTAATAAAATAAATAAATAAATAAAGTTTTATCAGTGATTAATTTAGGAGGACCCGCTTTATAAATCCTTGTTAAACAATAACAGGATAGATGGAACAGGAAACTGACCATATAAGGAAAGTGGGGCAGTAAAGTGGTCCAGACGGCGGCCGTGTGGACAGAATGAGGGCAGATGTGACCCATAGGAATTTTATTTAGGAATTAGGAATTAGGAAAAACAGCTGGGTGAAAATCTAAACTATGACCTATTGGCGTCGCTAAATGTCTTTTGTATTATTTTTAAGCCTCACGAACAATTTCATCTTCAATCAAAAGGACATTTAATATATTGTCACAACTGTAGCTGTTATTTAGCTGAACAACTAAAATTAACTACAGATAAAATTCTGCTTTTCTTTAAAAATATTAACATTTTTATGCAATACTGTTTATAAGTCATTTTTTCTTCTTTAATATTCCTGTAAAGCTCGATTTGGAGGATCCCTGAAGTATGGCCACTGGTGGTGTATCTAATTAGTTTACATCTACAAAAATCTTATATATTTGATTAAATGTTGTTGTTTACAGGATTTGGCAAACTCCTTTAAGTTAGTGCAGTAAAAAAAAACAGGGCTGAGGTTCCCATAAAGCGAAGCTTATTTAGCAAGAGAGAGAGAGAGAGAGAGAGAGAGAGAGAGAGAGAGAGAGAGCATGCAGGATGGGGGAAGAGAGTGAGCGTGAGAGAGAGAGTGAAAGAGAGAGTGAGTTCAATCTAGTTTATGTTCACTCTGAGTATTTCCTTTTCAAATAAATTAATTTGAAAATGTTATTCTTTTTTATTTAATTATGATCTCTTTTAAACTCATTTTTATTTGAAATGTTACTTATTTATTTATTACATGTTTAGGTAGTTTTTCAATGTATTTACATGTTTGTGTATTTCTTCCTTACATTAGGTTACAAGTTACAAATCATGGTATTAAAAAACACCTAGAACTTTATGAAGTTGGAGAACTCTCACAAAGCGCAACGTTTTCTAAAATGTTCTGCACTTTGTACTGGATGCAAGTCATTTACAAGAAAGCACAAAGTGTCACTCTTGTTTTGTCCGCTAGGTGACAGCACACACCACAGATTCTGCGATTCATTCAACGTGACTGATTCATCACAGCAAACCTTCACGGGCGTGTTCGAAAGTTTGGTGTCTAAAGGAAAACGGTAATCTCCAATCTCAGAAACAAACGCATATTCAGACAAAAAAGTCTCTTGAGAGAAAGTAGAAATAAGAACATCTGGAAAATGGGAATTTTGCTTTCAATAATTTCCTTATTATGTATATTGTTATTCTGTATGTATTGTGTTATGTACGTTTTTCTGTTATCACGTGGTTGTTTTAGAGGTTGTATATACAATGCTGTTATAATTATCATTCACCTGGCCATTTTCTGTAGCACACACACTTAAACACTACAGACAATGTAGAGATGCCAATCAGCCTACCGTGCATGTATTTGGATGGAGGGAAGAAACCGGTGTATTAAGAGAAACCCCCTGACACGCAGCGAGAACTCCACTGAGGCAGGAATTGCACCTCCAACCCTGCGGGTGTTTACTATTATTATTACTATTACTAATCATTTTTAGTTTAAAGACTGCAATCATTACAACGCATAACTCCAGGAGGCCTGTTTTCATGAAGCACTGTTTCCTCACTTATATTCAAGTGTCTGATTTTATTCTAGTGAACAAGTGAACTTGTTTTTATATAATGCTATATTCTGGTCTCACAAGTCACTCACCTTCCCAGAAATACAAAATAATGACTCAGAATGTTTATTTTTTTCCCCCTGCACTTATCAGCCCATTGTGTTCGACCACATCCGTGACATCTTAGTAGAAATTCACCCACGGCGTCACCAAGCCTCCTCAGAAATTCACACAGATCTGCCTGAAGCGTCAACGTGTTTCCTCAGCAGCACTGGTTCCGACCTGTTGGTGAAAAATCTTTGGACTGATGATTTATCACTTGCTACAGTATCTTCATGCTGGTTAGTGTGACCGTGTTTCAACTTAAATGTATAAAATCACCCTAGGATTTGTAATTTCAGCCCAGCATAAACATTTGTGCTCACTCACTAAGCTCCATTGCTAATGGACCTGGTTTGGCTAATTAATGGATAATTAAGATGAATCATCTGTAGAATAGCCCTAGAAAAATCATGAATTTTTCAATTTCTGAAAATATGAAAAAATGCAAAAAAAATAAATAAATAAATAAATATTCATTTATTTTCACATGAATTTTTTTTACATGATTTGTTCATTTATTTGTTTACTTTAAAATGGATTCATTTACTTTCGCACACTTAATTTATTTCCACCAATCTATTTCACATGATCTGTTCATTTATTTTGCAAATGATTCATTTACTTTTTTTTTATGATTCATTTATTTTTTCTGGTTTCTGTTACACATGATTCATTTATTTTTCATTTTGTCATTCATTTATTTTTAATCATTTTACAAATGATTGCTTCAACATGAATAAACCTGCAGCATGCTGAATAAAGTACTGAACTCCTTCTGAACCCTTACTGTAGTGACAGTTCTGAAATGAGACCTAGAGTACTAAATTAACACCTACAGTTCTGAACTAAAATTAAAAAAGTCATGGATCAAAAGATGGAGTACTGATTTAACTCACACAGTAATGACATAAGACCTGAGCTACTGAATTACCATCTACTCGGCCAAAGCTAACTTTTAGTGTACTGAATCAGTCCATAATGCAGAGTTAATAAATACAGTACTGAAAAATTATCACCTACAGTAGGGAGTAACTTTAGGAGTAGATTGATTAACACCTCGAGTTCTGAATTAAGAACTGTCTGCTGTACTGACTTCAGAATTTGAGTTCTGAATTAAAGCTTATTCATGTTCTATTCATTTGAACTGAAGAGTGCTGAACTAACTCTTGTAGTACTGAATTGATATTTACAGCCTAAACTCTTACAGTTCTGAATTTTAATCTTACGGGCTGAAACAACTTTCTTAGTTCTGAATGAGCTCTTGCACCATTGAATTAATACTTTGGGTATTAATTAAGCATGGTAAGACTCGTTCAGTAATATGCTCTCTATCTGCTTAAATAAGTATGAGTATTTTAATGGTTCTTTCATCAGTATTAAACTGTAATGTTGGGAAAATCTAATTCCCTAAAGATGGTTGTGTTAAACTGCGATGTGTGATGCGTTTTTCGTCCATCAGTCAGTTCTACCAACCTAAAACCAACAGTTCTGTAGATTTAACTGGAAATATGACAATCTGGCAACCCACGATTCAACATACACGTCTCCAGTGCGGTGAATTCTGATCTCAATCTGGCCACTCCGACTAAAAATTGTATAACCTGTCTGATGTGGATCAACAGAGGTGATCAGTTTGGGTGATTTAACTTGGCAACCATAAACAGATTTAATCTGATCGATGTTAATCACTCAAAAAAAAAATCGGTTCAGTCATATTTAGCATCCAATCTATTGTTTCTTAACCTAACAGCACTGGCAACCCTCTCCAAGCTCATTATGCTGGGTGAAAAAAAAAAGAACAATCTGGCAACCCGGGCCGACGCGCGGATATAAACGGCAGCGCTCCTGAGCGCGCGAGACACGGAGAAGCGGAACCGGTGAAACAGGCGGACAAAATCCCAACTTTTATCAGGCTTGGACAAAAAAAAAAAACAACCGAACTGCTTTACGCCGCTATTTCTCTGTCTCGTATGTGATTTAATCCACCAAAGGCGCCTTTCTGCAGCACTGGGACATTTTCACCAAACACAAATTCTAGTATTTTTTTTCACTGGAGGACTGAGAAATAATACAGGACTTTTCATCCAGAACCGTTTTTTTTTTGGGTGCCATATCATTTCTTAACTGTGGGTACATTTTCAATATTTATATATTTTGAAGGGAAACAAAAGTCTTAAATATAATGTGGATTTAAAATCTTTACTAATTAATTACATAATTTATGTATGGACATTTAATGAATATTGAGTATTCATATGGACTTCTATTTAAAGTCTTATAGCGTTCTATGTGTGTAAAGCAAGACTATCTGAGTAGTTCCATATTTATTATATGCAATTTTTTAATGAAACATGACAGAATGCTTTCTGAACAGCCAATTACTCTAGTGATTACTGAGACTGAGACTTTATGATTTATGGCCTCAGAGAGCTAATGTTATAAATATATTATAATATATCATTAACATGCTTTAAATAATTTTTTCCCCCAATATTATACTCTAAAACAAACAATCCCTTTTTGTAAGTCACACAAACAGCAATCAAGTCTTATTTATAAGCCTGATTTTTTAAAAATTTTATTTTAAAGCTTTTTTTTCCCAAATGGAGAAATAGCTCACACGAACAAAGCGGATACATCATCTATAAATCAAACAGCTGCGATCTGTATCTTGGAGTATTTTTAGTCGTGTGGAGGAAGAGAATGGACTTACAGGGAGTAGAGAAGAGAGAGAAAGGAATGCAAAGTTTCCAGGATACATGAACACAACAACGGGACACGGTTTCAGCCATGATCTCTGTGTGGCTCGATTTCCTCTGTGTTTGTGTGCAGACTTGACGCTACAAAAAATCCAGTGCCGGATCTCAAACAGACTTTGGTGAAAGGGCTAAAACAGACTGCTCTTCAGAATCACTGAGCCGAGAAGATTTCCAGGCAGAGCAATGACAAGGACTTTAGGAATGGACCAAAACATCAGCAGCAACACAACATCAACCTCCAAAGAGAGCATGAATTTATCCCCGTATTCTCCTGAAGCAACAGCGGCCTTTGCCACGGCGATTACGCTCATGATTCTCTTCACCATCGTGGGAAACATCCTAGTCATCATTGCTGTATTGACGAGTCGTTCTCTGAGGGGGCCCCAAAACCTCTTCCTAGTCTCGTTGGCTGCGGCAGACATCCTGGTGGCCACGTTGATCATCCCGTTCTCGCTGGCCAATGAGCTGATGGGCTACTGGTACTTCCGCTCGGTGTGGTGCGAGATCTACCTGGCGTTGGATGTGCTCTTCTGCACGTCCTCCATCGTCCACCTGTGTGCCATCAGCTTGGACCGCTACATGTCCATATCACGTGCCGTGACCTATGGGGCCCAGAGGACGCCGCGCCGCATCAAATGCGCTATCTTAGTAGTTTGGCTCATCTCAGCTGTCATCTCTTTCCCACCGCTGCTTTCCATGAACAAGAACCAGGGGAACTCCAGCTCCTCCATGGGACCTCAGTGCCAGCTCAACAATGAGCGGTGGTACATCCTCTACTCCACCATCGGCTCCTTCTTCGCCCCTTGCCTCATCATGATCCTTGTCTACATGCGCATTTATCAGATCGCCAAGCAGCGCACAAGATGCCCACCAGGAGAACCAAGGAAAGAGATCCCCACCGGCGCCGCAACTCCAAAAGACAGAGCTCTCCAAAACGGACGAGGAGATGGAGGAGGCACGACCCAGACAAATCCCACAACTCTGAGGCCACCCACTCTCACGGTGCCTCAAGCTGAGGGCACAAACCGTCCAGCAAGTCCCAACACCCTACATCCGCCTCTTTCTCCCTCCAAAGAGATGACTCCCAGCACTCCTACCCCTCCTGCAGTCCCGTCTCTTTCCCTTTCACCTTCCAGTTCTTTCATGCAAAAGCAAGACACAGGCACCACCAAACCAAAACAGGCCAAGAAGGAGAAGCGCAGTGAAAAGAAACTTGACAACAACAATGGTGAGAGCTCGAGCTCCGATTCAGACACGGAGCACGGAGGGGCCGGTGTCGAGATTCCTATGACTCCAGGAGCTGAACTTGATGCTGGTATTCACTCACCAGCCACTGTCCAGAAATACAGAGACATGATCACTACAGCCAAGGGCACGAAGTTGGCTTCAGGGAAGCTCAAACAGGACGGGACACCTAACTCGGCTCGCCGTAAAGCCATGGTGAACCGAGAGAAACGCTTCACCTTTGTCCTGGCGGTGGTGATCGGAGTGTTTGTCGTCTGCTGGTTCCCTTTCTTCTTTTCCTACAGCCTGCAAGCTGTGTGTCCCGAAACGTGTGAGCTGCCCAAACCGGTCTTTACGTTCTTTTTCTGGATCGGTTACTGCAACAGCTGCCTCAACCCCGTCATCTATACCATTTTCAACAAGGACTTCCGCAGAGCCTTCAAGAAGATTCTCTGCAAAAATACCAAGGGTACATTCTTTTAATGAGCACATGGATTAAAAAAACAACAAACACTAAAAATAGAGAAAAAGCACAACTTCTTTGTAAGACTGTAAATACAAAGCTCTTTGTATAGCTGCGCAACGATAAAGCACATTATATGTTTTTGATAAATGTCGGTCGACAGAGTCAGACTGTGAATTCACTTGGACTCTCACAGGTTTACAATATTCCTTCGCTCAAGCCAGAAATGCACAATGCACAGCAAAGGGGGAAGATGATTTCATCAAGACGGAAAAAAAAAAAGAAATGAAAATAAAATTGTGCACCTGTGACGATCACATAAAACAGAAAACAACAGGAGCACAGCACAATAGTGTTTCCCTTCTTCACCTTTCTAAGAATCTCTGCCCTCAGGGATAGTATGTGCATGAGTTTCAATCCGAGCAGGCTTATTTGATCTGCACATCACTCGCTCGTACACCCGAGACAAATACAGACAGCAAATTCTCCTCCTCAATACCTGACAAGCTTTAATCCTGCAGTAAAAAAAAAAAAAAAAAAAAAAAAAAGGAAAGTGGGAAGAGAAGCTCTCGTGTGGAACACCTTGCCCAGGGCTATGTGCATCACCCGAATATGCGAATTGATCCTGGGTTTGGCTTAAAAGCAGAAAAGTTGCAGGTTACATCCGGGTGATTTCCGTATCATTCCCATTTGGTAACACGGGCACGCTCGCTTGGAATCCACAGAGGTTTGATTATCATACAGAGGCTTGGACTGCTTTGCTAATGCAGTGAACATGGATGCAACTGCTTTGAGGTAGATAAGGATTAGTGTGTGTGTGTGTGTGTGTGTGTGTGCCATGGACTCTGAGTAAAACTGGACCATTTTTCACTTTTATTCTTTACAAGAACTCTGCCCTAAACGGCACTACCACACCCTCACCGTTCAGCAGGGTGATACTTTGGGACTAAGGGCTGATGGCAATGACACTTCCTGTTTTGTTTTTTTCCCCTTCCTTGTCTAATTCGACGATCAAAGTGTCATGAGCTTTTGCGTGTGTGCGTGCGTGCGTGTGGGTGCAAGTTGTGCGAGCGCATGTTGTGTGTGACTGTCTCATGTGCGAATGCGAAGACGAACCCGGATGCGAGTGCGTGCTGTGGGTGAATGCGTGTGCGCATGGGACATGACAGGGAAGTTTGTATTTGTGCCGTACGAAGAAACGTCATTCGTCATCTTTACTTATTAGAAAATATGTGTTTAAAATAAAAAAAAAAGAAGGAAAAAACACGTTCAAGCATGCCTTCTCTGCCAGCTTGTGCCAATACCTTAAATCTCGTCCATCATGCTGATTCTGTTACTTCTGCACTTATTATCCAAAACAGCACAAAATGTGGATTTCGGTGTGATTCAGATTCAGACCCGTGAACAATTTTGCTTTTGTATTAATAATTATTTATTTATTTCCTTTTTTTTTTCTCCCCCTCTTGCCTCTTATCATGCTTCTGATCATTCTTCATTTTCTCTGTGGGGGGAAATAAAAATTAAATTGTTATGTAAAAAAAAAAACAACTTCAAATGTTTTCTCTGGTATTTACACTGTTTTACTGAATAGTCTTAAGATGTTGTTGTTTTCGGACACTGCGTTTGGGCTGCGCTCTTCCCGAGCTTCATCCTCCAGATCTCTCTCCGTGTAGTCTGTTTGATTTCATCCACACTTTGGAAATAAAGCCACTGAAATATGAGCTGCTCTCTCTCAGTCGCATTCTTATGGCTGCACCGGGAGAATAACAGCATCCTCCGCTAGGACAGCTCTGGGAAATAATGAACATTTCCTTTCTTTAAACGTCTGTATAGGGATATGAATTCAACACATTTCTCTTAAACAGGAACCGGCCTGTTAAATGGCTTTAAAGATTTTTTTTCTAATAAATAGCTCAAGAGATCTCTCATCCATTTGGAGCATGCCAGAGCTTCACATTCACACATTTTTTTCTGCAATTTTGTAGAAACAGCAGCCCCAATTTTCATATTTATCTCCGCTGTGTGAATATACTGGTAGAATAAGCTAGCAGGTTGCAGTGTTTGTGTTGGAAATCGTTTAAAAAAGAAAACAAAAAGTGAGAGCAATCTTAAAATGTTTTTAATGTTTGAATTAAACATGAACAGAACTTTACTGAGAAGTTTTAATGCTGTAGCGTAAAGTGCAAAACACTTAAACACAACAGAAATGCAACAGGAAATCGGAAAACAAGCCAAAA